>UELU01145151.1:0-91756 GCA_900490025.1 Megastigmus dorsalis | reverse complement strand
ATTTTGAATTATTGTTATTGCATTTTCCTTACGAAAAAAATTCATAAAGTTGAAAATTTCCAAATTTTTTAACTTTATTTCGTGAAAAACACGCCATATTTTTTTTTGAAGGAGTATTTTAACAAAAAATCGGTATCACCATTCGAAAGAACAACTCTAAATACGTCGGATATGATCTTTTTCAAACTTTTTCAAAACTTATTTTAGTTGAAAAAAGCCTTGAAAAAGATGATGAAAACTCGGGGTCTTGGTCGTCAATTGGTTGAGGTAACAATAATTTTTTACAATCTCTCAGACACAGAAATTACAGGTACATCAATTGAGATGAACAAGTATTGATGCTAAATAAAAATTTAAGAAAACAAAGTTTACTTTGTAACAATGTTACTCAATGGTTTTCTACTTAAAAATAAAGCTTTAAATTTTTTTTCTTCTTCAAGAGGATTCCTCTTTAAAAATGCTTTATACCAGTGACGAGACGGTCTTCCGTTTGTGAATGGTGTGTCTTTTCCTGTTTTTACCATAAAATGTTGCACTGAATTTAACAATATTTCCTTTGAAACACCACTCTGCCAGGGGTCTTTCATCAATTCACTTAAAACCATAGGAGGCCCTGGGCGAGTAACAGTAGGAAATTTTCCCTTTACTCGAGAATGCAGTATAGTATAAGGAACATTGAAAGCCTTGCTTGCGCTGAATATTGATCTCCCTTTGTTGTTTACTTTATCTACTACTTTTTGCAAATCTGCTAAGTATAGACTAAGAGTTTCTGGAAGATTTGGTCTGAAAAATTAAGGTTAGGTTATATGACACTTTCAAGCTATCGATAATTGTTACACCCACGCAATTCGAGGAGGGATTATCGATAACGCGATTAAATTAATTCTTCATAAATAAATTATATCCTATCTTTTTGTCCTTGCCCATAATGACTTCGTGATGATAATTTAGCTTGGTTCCAAGTATAAAAAACTAAAAACACGTTAAAACGACGCTTTGAACTCCACGCATGAGCTTAGCTCCGTACGTAACGAGAATGGCCGACAGCATCGAGTTGAAGGAGCTATCTTTTCTTTTATTTTTTGTCCAGTCGTTGCATGAGCTGGTAATTCAAATCATATATTAAACAATTAAATGATATTTTTTCTTTCAAGAATAATTTTTTTTATATATACTTATTATGTCTATAGCAAGATGTAATGATATTTGTAGAAAACTATCGATAATCGGGTCAACTACCTTATATAATGTCCCTCTCCATCGTATTCTCGTTTCGAAAAGTCAAGCCGGTACAGCGCGCACGTTTAATCTAGTTAATACGGATTATCCGTCGCCTAATCCGACGCGCGCGTCGCAGCAGCAGCGCCTTGCGATCCTCCTCCTTAGCCTGCGCTTACTATGTGCAACAATTCGCGCCCGACGACGCGTCGGCGGCGGCCATTCGCAGTTGGCGCTCCATTAAACAGCTGCAGCCCCATTAAGTGGCAACGCCGATGGTGTCAAAGGCACAAATTCTAGAGCCCCTATAGATGCTAGTCGCTTACAGCGGGTGCCTGCAAGCGTACACCCGTGTAATGTACATCTGCAGATGTTCAGCTGATGCTAGGATTTGAGTGTCGGTTACGCGGGGCCGAGCTACTGCGGAGGTTTGCGCGGTAACGAGCGCACTTTTTAAATATTGCCTATAGCATATGTTCAGTTTGCTTTGCTGCACGTCGGTCTATTCTTTCTGGAGACAAATCTCGAGTATTTTGTATTTTGTACTATTTAAATTATAGGAAATAGTTCGTGCATTTCTTATCTCTTTAACTTATGCACATTCATTCTTTTACTAAACCAACATGAAAGTGTTATAAAAGATTAAACGGAGAAAAATGCTTGCAATATTTAAAATATAAAATTCTAATTTTTCTAAATCTAAATTAAAAAAGAAAAAGTCTCACTTTATTGCTAAATTTTGCTTTGTCGGCGTAGCAACTTTTAAAATCCTACATATGTATATTAGATGCTTGTGACTTACAATTATACTGAGAAATTCTTGGGGTATCTGCTGTACTCGCTAAGTACAACTGTTGGACTTTTGATTTGGGGCAGCAGCTGCCCCGATTTTAGAAGCACTGATACCCCAAACATGGTCGCCCTGCGCATTTAGCGTGTAAGTGGTGCCGCACTGAGGCAACTGTTTCACTTTTTCAGGAGCTCATTTGTCCCAAATGAAAATACGACTGTTCCAATGCTTTTGGGAGACCAGTCGTACTCCTTAGTACAGCAGATGCCCCAAGAATTTCTCAGTGTAGGTACTACTTATGTAGGATCTTAAAAGTATATTTATATACCCAAGTAGCAAATTGACGGGTTTAATTGGTCAACATGATAATCAAATGGTAATTTCAAAAGCTCTATATCACGAATTATTTTTTCAATTTTTTGCTAACTTTCATTTATATAGTGTATAATCTTTTGTGCAGACCCCAGAATCAGATATAATAGTGAAAATTCAATATATTTAAAAAATGTGGCTAAAACCTGACTATAGGAACTCATTAACAGGGTATATGTATATAATAACAATAAAAAATAAAATATATTCTTTTTGTACATAGTTATTTTTATTTTGTATGTTATTTATTATATGTGTAATTAAAATTGTGACCTGCGAAATAAGAAGCCATGCACCTATATAGATACCGAAAGCTCCATCATGTAGAAACTAAGAGTTTATTTTGATTCGACATATTCTTTAGTAGTACTTATAAGATTAATGTATAAAAACAATTTCAATTATATTATCAAAATAAAAACCTTAAAAATAAATGATCGTCATTTGAATATTAGTGATGACCTTAAAGGAATTTTGTACGACTAATAATAATTTTCATAGAAAAATATATTTCTGTTTTCTCTTTATAATAGTAGGTAATGTATTTGTGACCAACGTAACAAAAAAATCACATAATATGACTGTCCCTCGTTTATAACTGTAGTACCAATTTTTACTACAGTTACAGCCAATTTTGCAAGAGCATTTTTCTCCATGTATAAATGACATATAAAGGTTTCAAAAATCTTTCAGATGAAAACTTTTAGTTTTATACAGTATAAATATATTTCATATATACATCTAACAGTACGGAAAACCATTTCGAAAACAAAACGTATCGCTTGTTTCCTCAGATCTGAAAAACAAGAGGAAACATCAAAATGCTTTCTACACAAAATGCAATATACGTGAAAAAAAGAACCGAACACGCATCCAACAAGTTGGAAAAGAAGTAGAACAATCTATGTGAAAAAAAAATTAGTGTATTGCTTGTAGTATATGAGAAATCCGAGACAGCACAGAACAAAAGACAGACGAAGAGCTAAAACATTTTCCGCTGCAAGTTTTTTTACGCCATCTGTTTATTTACAAACTTCTGTAAAAGATTGCTAAAACGTGAATTAAAGCTCGATCGATTGGTAATATTGTTTTAAAATTTCTTTTAAAAATTGCCGATAACGAGAAATTTTTAGCAACCTATAATAAAATATTTATTAAAATAGTATTACAAGAAAACTTTATTGCAATGAAAACAAGTGGAGTACAGAATAACGAAACAAAATAAAGCCAGTTAAAACTTATAAAACCGTTTTTTCCCCTTTTTTTACCATGTTAAATATGTTATATGCATTATATTCTTATAAAAATAGTCTTAATAATTCAATTACCTTTATCAGCAGCCTGTACAACATTTTATTAATAATTACAATTGATTAGACGAAAAGAAATGCAGGCAGTACACGAACCATAATGAAACTACAATAGCTCGTCTCGCATCATGCATAAATTACACTTTTTCACGATTTATGGCAGTGCATGTGCTGGATAATAACCGATTTAGCCATCAGCGAGGAGCTGGACGGAAAGAGGGAGGAAGAAAGGGGTAGAGAGAGAGAGAGAGAGAGAGAAAAGGAAAAAAAGCAAAACTCACACGCGATCCTCGTTTCGCGAGCTTGTAAACTGGATTGCCTGTGATAGGAATTCCAATCAAGCCGAGTAGGAAAGTGAAGAAAAAAAATGGAGAGGTAGCGAGAGAGGTTGGGTGAAAATAAAAAAAAATGGGAGAGAGAAGCCGTTGATGCGACGACGACGGCGTCGTCGACGAGACGTAGACGGGTGAGAGCTGACGAATAGAAAAGTTATATACGAATATGACGGCCGGGGCAATGTGTGTGTGTGTGTCTATTTGCCAGTCGCGATGATTAAGTGAATTCGTGAATCGTACGAGGACGAGTGATTTCGGAGTCTCTTTTTGATGCGCTCGCGTGTGCTCTTAATTAAAAAACAAACGAGACCAAGCGAACGAGTGAGTCGCTGCTACTGCTGCTGCCGCTCCTGTCGCTTATATACCTTGGCTGCGAGCGATAAACAAGAGGGACGAGACATTTTCCGCCTGCACTTCATTTGCTTTTAAAAAATATTCAGGCGAAAAAAGAGATGCTTTGAGCATTCATTATAATGCTTGTGGCAGGCGAATTCCCTGATTGCTCGAGCACCTCGGATGTATCAGATGTACGCGACAAGCTCAATATCTTCCTACCAAAACTATGCATTTATGAACCACTAATTATTACGAATTTATTTTACCGTTCTCTCGATGATGAACTTAATCATTTTTGTAAATTAAAGGCAAATATGAAGATTAAGATAACATAAAAAACAAAATATTCATTGAGAAGTAATGGAAATTTTATTCTACATATGCACAAGTTCTTTTGAAATTTTAATCGTATCCACGTTCTATATCCTTGTGAAAATCCGCGGACTCTTGCACAACTTGTGCCCACGGATACGCTAAAAAACGCAACGTCCTTTGATTAGTGATGGAACCTCAAAACGCGCGTTCACTATGTCAGGAAGGAAAAAAATCAAATCACTCCCAAGCTTGTCTCCGAGCGCGTAAAATTCTTATTTAAAAAAGGGAGCGAGAGAGAGAAAAAAACGTGAGAGAGAAGACGAAAAGGAAAGAAAGAGGCGCGTCAGAGGAATGGAAAGCATAAAAGCCAATATTTTGGCAGTCGCTGCGTGGCAAAGGAAAAATTCACAGAGAAAGAGAGAGAGAGAGAGAGAGAGAGAGGCAGGAGCACACGGGACCTTGTGCATGTATGCAGAAACATTCGTGTACAAACGCAAGGTCTTTGTGCAAAATAAAAGAGTATCCGTGCAGGGCGTGAGCGCGAGAGTCTTTCTGGCGCTCCTTTATCGCGAGGGACGCGCGCGCCAAAAAGGACGAGGTGCAGCATGAAAAGACCGAGGCGCGCGCGTGAAAGCCTGGGCGAAGTAAAAATGAGAGAGTCAAACGCTTCGAGAAGCGATAAAAGAAAGGGGCTGAAACGACGGGGAGGCTAGGGGGGAGGGGAAATATTATAGAGACAAACGAGAAAGGTGGAGCAAAATATGCGACGGCGCAGAAGGTAAAAGGGGAGCGGGAGAGCAAATTACTTGGTGCGCGCGAAAGAGCGCGGGCCCGAAAATGAAATAAAAACAATGGTTTCGAGTAGTGATTGCGGATGTAACGCTTACTACTCCGAGCCTCTTGCCCCCCTATTACCCTGAAAATATATCCTTACGACATGCAACTTTTCCAAAATTATCGATATTCGTGTGACAAGCGTGAAGTAACCCAAGTTGAAAGAAAGAAATTCTGAAAGTACAGAAAAAGTTTGGGAAAATGTGTAAGCAAGTTTTAAGATTTTTAAAATTCTTCGAATTTGTTTGCGAAATTCTAATTAACTTTTCCTCTGTTTGCCAAGCTTAAGTTTCTTTTATAATTTATGTGGAATTGTAAAAATAAAATTTATGTTCGGTTTCACTGTGTTTATCATTTGTTCATATCTGCGAAAAGTATATTAACCGAAATGTTGAAAATCGCTAAAGCACCAAAAAATGTAAATGAAGGGCCGGATAAAACAATATGGCAACGGGGCTGAATTAAAATGAAGTAAAATGAGAGCCGAGAATAAATTCTGGATTAAGGGGGCCATAAGGCAAGTCGAGTCGTACAAGCAAAGAAGTACTATTCGTGTCAATACGCAGTGAATGTGCCTCAACTTTGCGACGCTTTCTTAAGTACAAGTCACATTTGACGCTTGTGAGAACAGAGAATGTCTTTGGGGAAAATGCGAAGAATAACGTGAATTTGGCGAGAGTTTAAGAGCGCGTTTAGATCAGCACAACGTAGGCGTATAACCCGCGAACCGATTAAAATTTAAAAAATCATTAAACTTTTAACAGCTTACTTATACTTCAAATACATTTAAAACCCCTTCGATAAACTTTTAAACAAAAATCCACTGTCTTAAAATAAAGTAGCTAAAGCAACGACCAGTCGGACACTTCATTATCCTTGATCGATACGAGGAAACGACATTTTAAATAATGCCTCTGAATCGCATCAAATTTATTTACTTATCATGTTCGTCCGCTCGTAACACGATGTTCCAAGACACACAATATATAATAAATCTGTGACTAAAGATTAAACGACAGATATTGTTACAGAACGGGAATCCGGGACGCAGCAGCCCAAGACATTCTGCGACGTCGAGTATTACGGTCTGAGCTCACCGCGGACTGGCACAGTCGTTCATCCCAAGGTGAACAGGTTCAATACCGTCTCGGGTAACGTCAAGTGTAAGCAGCATTTCATCCCTGCCGCTAACCAAGCAGTCATTATCACGGTACGTGTATCATTCATCCCTATCCCTTCCGAACTATAAAGTAATCTACCGCGTATAATTTCGATTGTTTTTTGCTAATGAGATTTTCAAGTGCACTTTCGTCGCTTTTAAAAACGTCCGATATAAGCATAGCCTATCGAGTGCAGAACATTTCAAAAAGGCGTAATTCAGAACTAGCTCGGCAAATCCTACGCATTATACCTCTCGGAAAAAGAAGCGTAACAGCTATACAAAACACACATCGCGTATCCCCCCATTGTGCATTCATGAACGCGAAACAATCGCGCGCCTCTACATTAACAAGGCAACAAAAAAAGAAGAAAAAAAAAGAAGCGCGTAGCTCGCGACTATACAGAGGTTGGCGCGCGGTTGCGCTCTCATCGAACGGCCATGCATAAATTCATGAACCAGCTGTAGCCGAAATTTCCATGAACAAACAATCGAAATTAAGTGCACTTAACAAGGAATCCGCGGAGAGAGATGGCGCGAGGGCATTAATAAACATTTCTGCTCGGCACCTCTCGCGGCCCCGCTAAAAACCGAGGGACACAGAGAGAGAGAGAGAGAGAGAGAGAGAGGCCGAAGTCTCGAATGGAAAACTAATTTCGTTTTGTTTCATGGGAATGCGCGGGGGCTTTGGATGGAAACGAAAAAACAACAACAGCTAAACAGTACGATGAACCAGACGCACGACAGCCAGTGCACGACGCAGTGCGGCGACCAGGGCTGCCGTTGCGCCAGCAATGAATCATTGGACAACATCGATCATCTACTGCTCGTCTCCCGACCCCACGGAAACACGCTGGCGTGTCTCTGCGGAAATAACCGGGTGAGTACGTGTGCCGAGTCCCGCTGCCCTTGCGTGACCGACCGGCCCTGCCTCTGTGCCCTTCCTCTCCTCCCTTCGTTTATTTTACCAATGTTTCGATTCGGCCCTCGAGAGTTTGCCTTTTTTTAACTATCGGTCCGGCAACATTTTTTTTAATTTTTACTTTGGGTCTATGTGCATGTATATATATTTTGACCAAGGGCTTTTTGTTTTGAAAATCGAGCTTTTTTTGCTGCCTTCGCACACCTAGTGATTTATGAATGTTGCCATACGAAAGACTTTAATTCACTTTGGTTTCCGTTATTCGTTGCCGTTTGTACTGGTCTATACCGGTATTTATAGGCGTTGATGGTATAGAGCCGAAGTCTGCATCAGTTTAAAAAATACCTTCAATTAATCTTTCTAATTTCGAATGTAAAATTATCTATTGAATTTACTCGAACCAAATGCGTGAACATCTACAACGCAATCGCATTATTCATTATTGAGCCACACTCCCCGAGATCGCGCTATGCAATAAGTCATTTAATGGACTTGTAAAGCCCGCGAACGCGGCCAGCCCTTAACCTTGGCACTCGAAAGTCTATAAACTCGCAATTGCACGACCCCCGCAAAAACAGGACTGGCTGCCAGTGGAATTCTGGAGCACGACGCCCGTCTACATAGAGTGGTCGAGGTCGAGCCACGCGGGCCTGAATCTAACGGCCGAGTACAAGTTCGCCGAGGACAGCTTCTGCGGCAGCTACGACGTCGGCAAACCCGAGGGCGAGATACACGCCGGCAACTCGGCCAACTTCAGCTTCGCCCTCAATCACTACTACCAGCAGAAGTGCACTTACATTATCGACCCGCCGGCGAATCGCGAGCTCGTCATACAGATCGAGTCCTCGCAGACCAGTGAGTCGACTTTTACCCGCATATTTAACGCTTCTCTTACTCTCTTCCTTACTTATATATATATATATATCTTGTTTTAATCTTTTTATAATCTTGAGTGGCTGAATTGCTTTTGTGATTATTCGAGATGAGCTTTCGCGCTGCGTTGACGCGAGAATCTTAAGCTTCGGGAAATTTCATTTTAGATAGGAATTTTTCGCGATTCTTAATATTAAATATTTTTATTGAGCGTGAATCAATTAAATCGATATGTACCATTATATTTGCTCCGCTAAATGAGGAATATAAACAAAACTTAATAATTACACATTGCAAAAAAAAATTATGTTCTCGAAATAAAATATTTCCAGTCTGGGGAAAATTTTTGAATTGCTTATTGAACTTTTTATATGAAATTGTATTTAAAATAGTTTTACAGAAGTTCAGCGCCATGTACATTAAACTTTGGTAGTAAATCTTTCTCCACGGATCTTAAAGAGTGTTCAGAATGAATTCCAAGTTAAAGTTCGCTACTGCTTTCAAAGGTAAATCGAGTAAATTTTTAACTCGTACAAAAGAGTTACAAAAGCAATGATAAATCTTTTCATAGTAAGGGGAAAAAATGTTTAAACTGCCAAAAAAGAACCTTGCTTATAAATGTTGATATCAGTTTATTCAATTCTTAAATTGCTATAGGAATAATGCCCAAAATGTTAATCGAAAAATTTCAACCTGAGCCATACAAAATATATAAGTACTGTAAAATAAAAAAGAAGCTCCTATGCTAATTTATATTATTACTAAAAACGAATTTTTTTATTTTAAAACTTGTGTATTATAAATCATCAATATTCAGTCAAATTAAAATGCAAGTGGAAATCTTGCTGGTACCAGTATTCACTGCAAGACTCTTGATATTATTTTGAAAGCATCAAAACAACTACGCGAATTATGTGATAAGCGATTCGCAAGTTCATATAATGGCATGCATACTCAGATAAACATCAGCCAACAAAAGTTAAAAAATGAAAGAGAAAGAGAGAAGAAGAAATTAGACCGTACAAAATGTTCAGCAAAGCACAAATTTGCTCAGCGAGTTTTTCCTTGCATAAATGCCGCTCGACCGTTGACGAGACGTTTTCCTTTATTTGCGCCGGATAAAACGAGAGTAAGGAAAAATAAAAAAAAAAAGAGAGAAGAGAAAGAGAGAACGAGGGGGTAGAAGAAAGAGTAAACAAAAAATAATCCGGACGAAAAGTGGGTCGTCGGTATTAAAGCCGCGGTCCAGAGGATTTGCTTATGACTGTCGTGCAGCTAAATAATATCGCGAAAAAACAAAGCTGCAGCACGAGTCGTGTGCGGACGTTGGGAAAAAGGACAAACGATATATTTTGCGTGTGGCGCGGGCTATTTTGTATACTTTGTACGGCGAGATCTTTGAAAAGGTTTTTTTCGAGCAAACATACAGTAAAGGTTGTATACTTTTGTTATCAATGGATAAATTTTCCGGTCACGTATTTCTCTATATCTGTGCTGTCGCGATTTATTCTTTTTCTTTCTTCGTCGATCGACGCCACATTGGTCACCATTTGTGGTGTAACTTGCACTTAACGATATGCTTTAAGGTAAATTGCATGGGAAATAATATTTATTTATAATTTGTATTAATAGTTTAGTAGGCTTTCTTTAAATGATACATTTTTTTACATAATTTTAAAGTAAATAGAATGAAAAATAAAAAAAATACCAAAATAAATATTAAAAAATGTTATTAAAAGACTATGATAAATCATCATGAATAAAATATATAATTTTCATTTTCAGACTAAAAAATTTTAGAAAGTATCTCAGTTACTCAAAATCCTTATACTTTCAACAATTGAAATAGCAATAAAAGCTTAGAAAAATATAATAAGCAATTTTGTCGTCGAGTTGTAAAACTCGCTCCCAAACAATGCTTATCGAAAAATCACATATACGCGATTTCCGCGGAATAAGTATGGGTTATTCACGTTAGGCAAACGAGGGGAAAAGCAGCTTGTGTTTATCAAGGGTCGTTTCTTATTTACAGGACCGTGTACCGCTTGGAATCTGACGGTGCACGAGTACAACAAGACCAATACGAATTCGGAGGGTCCGAGGCTACACACATTTTGCCCCCGAGATATCGCCAGGAATTTCACTATTGCTCAGGAAATACGCTCCGTCATTGTGAAGTAAGATTCTTCCTATTTATTATTACTATACCATTTAATTGACCAAAAAAGTTTTACACTACTTTCAAACTTCTATATTAAAATATATTTCTCATGAAATTTTTAATACAAGGTGTGAACTAACACTTTTTCCGTGTATAAAGCACTACTTTTTGCTACCGTAGAATCTACTCTCCAAAATTGAATCAGTTAAATTTTACTGTTTTTAAGCGAATATTGACTTAATGGCTTTGTCAACTGTCGTGAATTGCAGAGAATCAGTAACTATTCACTAATTGAAACAGTCAAAAAATGTAACATATCGAATAGGTTAATAGTGATCGATTAATATAGAAAACTTATTTACTTTTTAGTCAAATTTGTCGTATTCCGCAGTTAAATATTAAAACAGTTAAATTTTTAATTAGTCACAAGTAAAATACAGTTTAATTTGTAGAAAAGTAAATTTTTTACTTATTCTTTAGTTACTGTTTCATAAATAAAAATTAGAACTACTTATTATTAAACAAGTAAAAATTGAACTGTTTCAATTTTAGAAAGTACTGTTCCGCCCGCGCGAAAAACTCCACATTTTTGCCAACTTGCGCATAAGCACGCAGAGAGTGCGCAAAGTAAAATTTCGCGCGTAATATTTTGGCACTGAACGACGAACTGCACTCGTCGCACAGAATTTCAAAAAAAGTCTCGTTATAATTAATCAATCAATCGATCATAAACTCCCTATACTAACGCTTTGCAACGGTGATGCGCACAGATTGCAAGCGCTAGGCAGGACGGCACCGCAGTACTTCCTGAGGTGGCGCAGCAGTGCGAACGCAACCAAGTCGCGAAACAAGAACAACTCCGGGACGAACGGCAACAACGTCGCCTTGGCCAGTGGCACGGACAGAACTGTCCACGCGAGCCTGACTCACTTCCTGGTGTTCCTCATCGTCGCCCTCGCCCCGACGACGACCTGATCGAACAACGACTAATGACTACTCAGCCTGTACATACTATAGCCGCGCTGTTGCTGCTGTTACCGCTACGAAGCGACGGGGGGAGAGAAAGCGAGCGATACGATTGTCATCGAGTTTGCGAGAACATTTGATCTCTCGGTCGCTGATTGTCCAGACACACGCTTGTAGCTTTTTCACCCAGTTCTCGGGGCCTGTTTCTGACCCGAGGACTTTCGACCTTTTCTATATCGTTTTTCTATGATGCGCAGATTTTTTATGGGACTTTCCTATACAGCAGAGAAGTAAATTTGATGCATTGCAGATCGGTATAGACGAAAAATTCTCCTGCATTTAAGAGTCGGTATGATTTCGTTGTTAGATGATTGTTGTAAATGAAACTTGTAGGAAACTTTTTAACGATAGCACCGTTTGCATAAACTTTGTAAGAAGATTAGTTTTATACCTGTATATTTTTGTAATTTCTTTTTCATTGTCTTTTATTGGAAAATAATCAGATTGCAAGTACCATATTTGTGCAAAATAAACAAGCAATAAATGACATTAATTCTTGAATTTAAAATTTAAAAGCTGATTTCGTAACTAACTACAACATTTTTGGGTTGATTAATATAGAGGTTTGTACAAAATTTGTAAAGTGTGCCAACGATGATCAGCGACCAAGATATATTTTTCAATTCTAAATGTCCACTCGAATGGTTTGTGGATGCGCAAAGTGTATTTTTTGAATAGATTGTACGACTTTTCTACGTAATGAAGTGTGATGTTTGAAAACGTCGTCTATAACTACTTGAAATAATCGATTTTATGATTTCGATAAACTTTTTTTAAACAGAATATGCAGCATAAGAAATATTTTAAATATGCATAATAGAAATAAATATTATATACTGCAATCTTTTAAATAGCTATTGAATTTAAAAATGTAATCATGCAAAAATAAATAAATTTTTTATGTATTCTTAATCATTTTTTTTTCTTGCATCGGTTATAACAACTCAGAACGTCAATCTATTCGAAACAAAGAGGAACCGGAGTTTTTGAACAATGATATTGCAAAAGAGGAAAATTAAACCACTTTTGGATTCGACAACAATTAACTCGAGAGATTTTGTAAAAAAAAGGAATTACGCTATAAATAAGTTAAAGTGTAAGAAGTCGGCATTCCCGTTAACGAGAATATAATGATCGATCTAGTCACGGTAAATTAAACCTCAAATTGATACTGTTACCAGGAAAAAGTCCTAATGTAAATAACGAAAAGATATAGAAATTAACTATGTAATTAAATACTAACAGACACACGCAGCATTTTAAATGAATTACTTTCAATTGACAAATATAATAACTTACAACTATCAACGAAATATAATCGTTCAGTTTTTTATACACTTCCGTTGACTATATATTGTTAATAATATTTAGAGAGAAAAATATTTCATTATCATTCATATTACATCTTCAATTATTAAAAATACTATAAAAACGATTAAAAAAAAAGAAGTAATTGTTATAGTTATTTTTGTACCGAAAAAAGTAATAACTTATCTGTCGCTTTCTAAGTCATCAAGAGATAATCGACTTTTTTCACGCATTCCTCGTCGAAAGTTCATTAAATCGCTTTTCACCAAAAGTGTATAGATAACGATAGTTACGCAATGTTTGTCTTCATTAAAAAAAAAAAAAAAAACACCCACACACACTGTACATATAAATAGATTTGTATATCCTTCTTAGGTAAGTTCACGAATCGCAATATTCGTGCTAGAGGAAAAGATTGACAAAGAGGAAGGCGGAATTATTCACTTGGAGGCCCCAAGCACACGATTAAAGGCGTGACAAAGCGACTCGAGAAGTTTTGCAAAATTTAGTTCGCCTCGGCCGAGAGTCGATAATAGCGAAACTTCACGCGGTTGTTTTAAAACTGTTCTTTGTCGCTAGATCCTAAACTCGCGAGGATAAAAAAATTCTGAAACTTTGACGAGGCACGACGTAAGAGTATATAAACAATGCAACTTTGTTTAAAAAATTGTTTTATAATCTTGTGCTAATAATAAAAATGTAAAGTGAATATTTATTGAAATACTCATACGATACTTTGCCTGTTAAAAGATAATTTATAAGTAAATGACATCAGGCAGTATTAGTTAATACAGTTATTTAGTTCTCGGTAAATCTTTAATTAAATTCCATTGAAAAACTACTCAATTCAATGATGTCGTTTCAAAATCAATTTATATAAATACAGTAAATGAACTCCAACTGCAAACGATTCACTGTCAGAAATAATCTGTTTCCGTCGAGTTTGTTCCCTTAATTAAAAGCCAACATTCCGGTGATATTTGAACAAGTATCGAGAAACCAATTATAGACTATAGAATGAAAGCTAAAAAATAATTCAATAAAATCATGCAAAGTTCTAAAACAATTTTTTATAACGGAAAAGCGTTTTTTGTATATAGACACGAGAATAAGCGGTTGCGCACTTCCATTGACATCGCGAGTCACTCATACTTTTAGAACTAAATGTAATGTACAAAAGAAGCGGTAGGCCAGTAGTGTTTGTACAGAATACAATAAACTAGGGATTTAAGGCAGCACGGAATTATTGTTGTAAAGTAAAATAATAACGACGACGATGAAAAATCGACTGTAATGATAAGTGTTTATAAGCGAAAGCGCGAAAGAGAGAACGAGAGAAAAAGGGTTCAAGAGCGAGAGCGAGAAAGAAAGAGAGAGAAAGAGAGAGAAAGAGAGAGAAAGAGAGAGAAAGAGAGAGAAAGAGAGAGAAAGAGAGAGAAAGCGAGAGAATAAAAGTGTATTTTAATGAACGAGCTTCGCCTGCCCAAGGCAGCCCTCGACTTTATTGTTAACGCATTCGATTGTCGTCCAGAATTGCCGAATATAAAGTCATTGTTTCACTCTCCCTTGTACGCTGAGAAAAAATTTTCTAGATCACAAATTTCAATTGGCGATGTGAATCGCGACGAATATCGTTGTTTGCGTTCCAATGGTTTCCAAATAATATGCGCCTGTTTATCCACATTATTATACATCTCTATATATCGATATATATTTTAACCATAGATTGTAAACGAAGTTTTTTTCTCGGCGTTGACAATCGAAATTATTTTTACAAATATATAAGGTAACCCCATAATATAATTATAATGAAAATGCAATGCGATAAATTTGAATTTACAGTTGAAATATATATTGACGGACAATTATTATTAAAGTCTAAATAAAGCGAACTCTAGTAACTGTTGCACAGAATCGTTCTAGTCGATATTATAATAAAAGAAAAGCTATTCTGGATGATCAGTCGTTAATACAACTTATTGATTATTATTAAGCGACCCTAGATATTAACACACACTAAATATATGTACCTAACTCATAAGATAATCTCATAAGGATTAATAAAAGAAAAAAAAGAAAATGGCTAATATGAAAGAGAGAACGAATTCGATACGCCTACGATCGAGCGAGACGCAAATGGAGCAGCTTAAGCAAAGAATTTGCTCCTTCTATATAGAGCCTTTGTTTTTCCTCGAGTGTAAACTACGTGCACGCGATAAATATCGGTATACAACTGTAAAATATAGTCGATCGATTTATTTTTCTCAATGCAATTAAGGGTGAAACAAAGAAAAATGCAGCAGCTTGGGGTGGGTAGGGTTGGGTTGGGTTTAGAATGCGAGACACGGACGTGTAATAATTCTGTGCTTAAGCTGCGCGTTAATTTTAAATAAAATCAGTAACGGATCCTTTTGCAATTGTTTTCAATGGAACACGATGAAAGAAAAAAAATAACAATACCAGATATTTCATATACAAAAGATGAGTCAAGACCGCGTAGACGCGGTAGTTGCACTATTAAACCGATAACCGAGAGGACACGAGCTCATGGAAAGCGAGGACTCGTTGCGTAGATTTTATGTATTCGTATTTTTATTGCGGAGCTCGATGGAGACGTCGCAGAGCCTTATACGCTCGTCCCTCCCACACTTAGCTTACATCACCTTTCCTTTCTACCGATAAGCATTGTTTTTGTTACGATTTGTTATGCGCTTCTTTCACGAGAGTTTGTAAAAAATGTAAATAATACAAAAGATCGTTGAGAAATTACTCTTGAATGTATATTGGCGAAAGCAGGGGAAACAATGTTTTTTATTCGCGCTTTCTACACGCTACACTTCCATATTCTCAAACTCACGCAGTAGCTCGTATAGCTTCGAATCGAATTGTTGCGCGAGAAACAATTTTCTGCAGTCATATTTTTCAAAATAATACAGAGCATTTATCACCATTTATTTACAATGCTTTTATATAGAAGAAACTTATACATCATATATTTGCGTTTTGAATAATCGTTTAGCGACGGCATCTTGTATATTTGGGCGTTTCCATCCAGCTCCGCATATATATATATAGGTGGTGACGACTTTTCACTTTTCGTGAAGCTTTTCCCAACTCCCTCAATTTTATCACTATTCGTCCAAAGAGTCAGTTTGACGTTAAATGAAAAAAAAATAACAAAAAAAAATCTAAATTTAAGCAGATGAAAAAACACGCAACGTCTCCACTAATCAGAGACTAAAAATACAAGGCCTCAACTTCGTCTGAAACTCTATAAACAATAGACATTTATCATTCGCTTCGATGCAAGCTTAAAGAACCCGAAAAAATCTGCTTTGCGGTGCTTCGCTTACGCTCCGCGTCGTAAGTCATTATTCCGAATTCGTACACCAAATCGCTCAAGTATCCGAGTCAAAGTTTAGCGAACGCTTCGGCAATATATCTCGCGCGTCAAGGGACACAATAATCGTTATGAATTGGCCCGACATGCACGATGACATATCAATCAATTCGATCTTCGCGAACGCGCGAGTGCAGGGGGAAAACTTGTGCATGCGATACACACGCGATGTGGAAATTCCGCGCCCCGAATAATCGATCAGCCGATATTAATGCCGCACTCGCGAGGATGTCGTCAAAACTAAAGCGCGACAGCACGACGGAGAATTAATTTTCGCGATTCAAGGGGATGACGCGAGTGTATTGAAGATTTTGATCTCCCGCGCCTTAACATGCTCGAACCTACGTACGAATTAATTGACTAAACTCTATTAAATTCAAAATTGTCTTACTTTTTGAAATTCAATGAGCATATAGTTATTGTTTTTAAATATAAATAACGCATTAAGTACATTATATTGTGAGCAAAACAGATTTTTTCAACCAACTAGAATTTATTCGAGAAGATAGAGTGTTTCGGACGAAGTTTCGACGACAAAAGCAACTTGAGTCAGACTGATTGTCAAGCTAAGACAAAGAATTTCTCTTTCGTTAATCATTTATTATAATTATAAGTAAACGTAAAAAAAAAACGATTTCCCTTTAGGACAAAACGGGTTCGGCATGTAAGCAAATAAATCACTTTGAAAAATGCCACAAAAAAAAGGTGTAAAATCTTGAGTTCGAAAAAATAGAAAAAAGCCCAACTCGTCGACCTCGTCAAAACAATGATGAAAGTGTCCAGGTAAATAAACGAAAAAACTTATTACTGAATCTTCGCTGCACAAGCGGATTTCGCACGTAGCTGTTTTTCCGTTCGTTCGAAGCGAAAAAGTATTATCCTGTATTCTGTAAACGCATGAGTAAAGAAAACACGTGTTTCGATATTTTAACTGCCAAATTCATTGAAAACTATAAGACTTTTAGTTTTGCGCTTCTATTTTGTGTCAGAACGACGCTGATGATAATTTTAATATCAGAGATATCCATTATGTTATTCTTACACTTAGATTCCTTTGTTTTTTTTCTGTGATAGAATAATGTAAATTTAAATTTACTATTGTTCATGACGAATTGTAAAGTTATATTTTATATTTCGAATATATTGTTTAGGAGTATCGCCATCGTATGTTGACTTTGATTGGTAATAAATTTCGAGACAAAGGAAAATAGAATTGTATACGCATCTTCAATCTTTTACAAGACACGGTCTGATCCAGCAACTATATGTTATATGTACGTAATAGACGTGTATATCTAAGTCACAATAAATAGTCAATTGTTTCATATAATGAAAAAAAAAATAAATAAAATAAGATGAAGCACTACAAACTATTTGAAAATCATTTATCTCCCACTTTCCTGTTGCTCATTGTCTATTTTAATTTATAGAATTTTTATTTGTGTTTGTTGGCCAATTACACTATAATAATTCTATCCTGTATATTATTTTGTTATACTTTCAATAGTAAAAATATTCAATGGATTTTACAAATTTTTCCAATAATTTTTTCCAATTCTTAAATAAAATAATGAATACATAAAATTAGATATTTTATATTTATCTGTAAAATCACTTCCAACTTAATACATTATTTTTCACATATAAGGATCATGGAGAAAAATATAAACACTTTTTGTAAAAACAGACATTCTTTATTCAACGACTTTTAAAAAAAATCTAAATATTATCCTAAATATCATTCTATGAAGGTACATCGTTACAGACTAAAAAGTAGTCCTCGAATTTGAAAGATGAAACAGATTGGATCGATCGTACAATCATTTATACGAAGAAAATGTAGATTGTAATAAAGGCAAATATCAATAAAGAATACGAAAAAGCTACAGTATATCCTCATAAATATCTGTGAATGTGCTTAAGATTCGATACATAGTATTATTTACATTGTAACACATTTTGTTTCGCTTAGATCTTGCCAAAGGAGCAAAGAAATCGTTAATGACGATGAATGCTCGCAACGTAATTAAAATATTTTCAATCAATGCTCAAAACAGCGGATCTTGAAAGATTTAATATCTTTAAGCTCTTGAAATCACGTTTCTAATTATCAATGATTCCTTAACAGAGTTATTTCTTTAATATAAAAATATATCTTTAATAAGAATATCCTAAATCTAAATGATTATGTTTTGAAAACTTCAATCCTACGAAGAATTTCGAATTGAGATTTTTTTTGTCATTTCCACATGCATGGCTTGCTTGGTTTACCACACTATCACTTTTTTTAAACATTTGCAATTAGATACGTGATTAAATCATCGAAATAACTATATTAAGATACATACATAAAAGTTTTAAAAAAGATAACAATGTAACTCGAGTTCCGTGTTTAACTTCATCGGCTCTTCAACGACTAATAAAAATGAACCTCAACAAGTTTTTAGTGCTACGCACAAAACATGATTCTATAAACGATTGTCATATTTTTTTTATTCTATGTACGTAACAATGAAGACTCACTTCGACAGACTTTAAAATCTTCGATCGACGAAAATTGATATATCATTTATATATAATATATGTACTTTCATAAAATCTCTTATCTATTACAACGAGACGTATTTGAGATTCTGGAAGCTACGAAAGACTAAAAAGTAAGAGAACTTTCTTGGCCGATCTTTGCGCAGCTTTCGAACACTTGACTTCTCTATTATTAAAGTTTGATAGAAACACATACGTAGAAATAAATATTTCAAATTGATTTTCGAAACATTTATCTTTTTTGATATGAAATGAACTCTCGATATTTCTAAATACTGAATTCCAGACTCTCAAGCTCTCGGTTTTACATATGTTCGAAGAATATTGAAAATCGATAGAGTACACAATAAGTTTTCACAACCCCTCTGTACTCTCATACTTCTACATTTCTATCCAACTTTTCTTTTTAATTTTATCACTCTCTATAGGAAAGCAATAAAAGCTTCAGGAGTTCACAGCAAGATTTTTCGTGATTAGAAAGTAATGGGGACTGATTTTACTAGAACATATGCAACACGTATCGTCCCCCTATAAACGATTTTTAATATTTTACATCGATTCATAGCGCGTGTGTACTTTCAATATGTAAGATACAACATCTGTTTCTTGTTAATCTGGATCGGTGTACATCTAGTTTTTCTTTTACATTCATATACAAGACAATTTTTTTCTACTAGGAACGAAACCGCACAATTCTAGATTCGTGCACGTTTATTACCTAACATTGGCCTGTTAAATGCTCGTTGAAATATCAAATTGCAATTGAATTATTATTTTTATCTTCTCTCCAGAGATAAGCGAAAGAAAGTGCCAGTTTATGAGGGAACGTTGTGAAGGAATGCCGATGCGGAATTCAAAAGTCCCAATCGCTGCTTCTGCTTTCTTTGTTCCGTCATCTGGAAAATAAGAGGGACGTTTCTCGAATTGCAAAAAAAATGAATACATTCGGTACTAATTATCATTTATCAAGTCTTAATTTTCAAAAGCTTTTGTTATATAATTACACAGCTGCTGACTTATATTTGAAACTTAAAAAACGAAGCGAATGAAACAACGTTAATCATCGAACATTCGCACTTTTTACTTATTCACTGGTGAGAAACTTCGTACCTGATCCCGAAGCTCGGTAAGCTGCTGTGACAAGCACTTGACCAACGTTTGCGTCATCTCCAGCTGCGACTGCAAGCTCCTCAGCTCGACCTGTTCACCTTCGCCCTCGTCAGCCGCCAACGACTTTGCCCTCAGCCTTGGGAACCAATCCAAATTGCGATCCTGTAAAAGTACACCGAGCTTAGAGTTCACCCTCGCTCTATCTCTTCTATTTCACTTTCTCCTCCTATCTCTCCAAGCTCTGTGAACTCTTTACCTTGACCATCATGTAGACATAAGATTCGGGACCTGTGAACTCGGTGGGATCCTTGACATGTACGAGGACGATGAAGTACAAGTAGTGCCACATGTTGTGCTCGTGCTTTATGTGCTCCTCGAACGAGACCGTCTTGTTGTCGAAAGCCGTACGATTCAAGCCGCAAATGAAGCAGGAGTTCTTCAGGATCTGTTCCTTCTGTTGCTTCTCCGAACGGAGATCGGCAAAGGTGTCGATGATCACACCGAAGATCAGGTTGAGAACGATAATGATGACGATGAAGAAGAAGAGCAGGTCGTATACGACACGCGCGACGAACAGCGGCTCCTGAAATTCAGGTGTCATTCGTGTTTTTTCTTCTGTACTCGTTTTTAAAAAAGTGTAAGATTCTCGAGAGTTTAGTCATTGTTCAAATTGTTTGTAGATGAGTATCCAAAATATTTATTTTTTTATAATTCGATAAAATAGAACTTAAGTTTCTTGATATAATTTTTAAAATATGTTGAAACATGAATAGCATTGTTAATAAAATTGGATTTAGTTGGTAATTATTAATTGTCTTCAACAAATTATATCTATCAAAATTTGAATAGATTCTGAACAATTTTCTAGCCACCGCGGGTCCTATATTTTTATTTAACATTGCAACTAATAATACTTTGAGATTCACTAAATATTTAGTGATTGCGAGGTAATTGGCAAAACAAAAATTTATTATTCATAAGCTACTTTGGCGATTGTTATTTATAAGTAGGTTTTTAAGTATAACTGTGCTAATTAACATAAGCAAATATAAATGAAAAGACACGAATTCGAATCGAAATTCGACCTCTTTACCTGATGAAAAAGCTGAAATTAAAAATACAAAAAGCAAGTAAAAACAAATTGTATTTATAAGTGAAAAAAATCGAGTTATGTCAGCCATTACCAAGCTTTCGTTAATCCTCCAGCTTAAAAATTTGCCAAGTTAATTATGCATTCATTAGTGTTATAAACAAGATTTAATGATAAATACAATAAGTTTTTTTTTCCAAAATGGAAAGTTGTACCAATACCTCGAGTTATTTGATAGCATTAGTACTAGTAGTTGTATTTAATAATTAAGTTGACACTCACTGTACTCGAAGGTGCTCTCAAAATATCACCTATTCCTCCGCCATTTCTTAACCCTTGATTTAATGTAGTAATAATACACATTATAAGTGAATCACATGCTCGCTCTTTGGCTTCTCCTCCAAGATTAACTACTTCCGCATTAGGGAATATTTCTGCTCCAGCTACATTGATAAGTAATTTATGAATTCTTTCATCTATATGTATAAAATGTAGTTTCGGTTTCGAAAATTAAAAAATACAATACCCGGATTAGTGTATCTTGATATTGTCTCAGTAACATCACAGCTTTCGTTTTCCTTTGTACAACTACCCATAACATCTTCTGAAGTTGCTGTATTACACATATATCAATAATTTATGTTTATGTTTATCACACAAAAATACGACGTAACGTACTTCCTTTATTATACTTACGTATTCTTAGTTCTTCATCGACGCTGACTAAAAAGTCATCTTTAAAGAACATGTAGCCAATAAGAGAAAACATGTATACCAAAATTAAAGCGAGAACCGCAGTGAGTATAATAGATCTTCCATTTCTTGTGACGGATCTGATAACATTTAATAAAGTTTCTTCACGGTATACTACATCAAAAAGCTGGAATATGAATAAAATTGTTGTAAATTTAAAACGTTTGTACATAGATAGTTTTTGAAAGTTCAGAATAAGTAATGAACACAAAACTTACGAGAACTGAGAAGAAAAATGGATGCATACATATTCCAAGTACACAAAACGATAAATATACTATGTGATAAAGTAACTCGACATTCGTTATTATTTGTTCTATACTTTTGGTCAGAGTACCCTGATTGCCTATTATACTAATGAGATGTACTACTTTGAAAACGACCTGCACACAAAATTTAGTTGGTAATATCTAGTCAATTACGAATTAAAGAAAAAATTAAAAGCCAGTAAATTAATTATGTTCTATTTACCGTAAGAAAACCAAGTAGCCATAACGTCGGTTCAGGACCCATCGAAAATATTAATCTTAATATCGTTGCTAAAACCAACGGACGTACAGCAGACTCTCGGCCTAAACATATAACAATTGCAGCTGACGAAAGCATACATGTCCAAATGAGACCGGATACATGAGGATGGAGTTCTGTTGTTGGAAACAAGACAAAACATTTTAACAATTAAATAGATTAATTCAATAATATGACTGTGATATGTAAAATGTAAGTATCTTACTAGGTACGTTGTCGGTAAAGGGATAGAAGAAAGCCACGATAACGTTAATCAGAACAGCACAGTTGAATAAGATATTGCTCCATAATGACATGTAACTGCTAACCCAAAATAGCATAGGTTGCCCTGAAATGATATTGCATTTATCCACTAAACACAGTAAGCAACACAAAAATAAACTCATATATAATTCCAATGTTAACTGTACGCATTTTAATACTATTTAATTACAGTAAATATAATATTTCTATCGATTAACCAAAATTATATGAAACTTTCATATTTTTGATTAATAAATTGTAAAGGAAAAAAAAAGTCGCATTTAATTTTGCTTCTAGCTAACCTCTGAGCTTCTTTTGCCATTTCATCTCGTTAAACATATCCTCTGTCCTTTCGAAAAAGTCGGACACTTTGGATCCCTGATCGTCCCTTTCAGCTGTATTAAGAACTCGAATTTTTGTGTCATGCGTAATCAGTTCACAGATCTCTGGTATTGGGAATACAATTTGCTCTAAGGTCCTGTCATGTCTTACAATCTGCAAAACAATATAGTTTATTAATTATCTTATATTTACCAATATCAGATATCTATCGAGTATGAATGAATTTCATAATTTTAATTACTTCAATTTGAGCTGTGTGAGTCGCGTAATACTGCAATGCTTTATTAGTTTTTGGATCTGCAGTACTTAATTCAGATGGTTTTAGCATTGCTGAAAGTTCTTTATTGTGATGCGCTAATTGATGGCACAAGATGTAAATATTATGCCCAACCTAAAATAAATGAATTATATTTATAAATTAACTAGCCTCTTTATCAAGTAAAAATGCAATACCAATGCATCCTTCAATGTTCTTAACTGAAAACAGGAATCTTACCTCCTTAGGTGAAACTCCATCCTCGCCATCGGTAGATGAATCATCAGTGTCGTTATCGTCGTCCAGTGACTCCTGGTGAAAAGCTGTGCAAGCAACATCCACCAACTGCCTCGGATTCATGTTGTACAATATCCTCTCTGCGTTCTCGCTGTCGCCTCTGCTCTCCATGATAGCCAGAAGCAGTTTACTCGCGTTGTTCTTCAGCTCCAACACCAGATCCATCCTTGTCTTACCGAGGGGATTGATGTCATTCAGTATGAGAGCAGTGATGATGTCCAGGCCGTTGGACTCGTGCGTGGCTATGCAGTTCTGGTTGTCGTGACAGGGACCCTGGCAGTACTCGGTCAGGGTCTCCAGCGTCTGATTGATCAAAGCAACGTTGTACTCGTTGATGTAGAGACCGAGCAGGCCAAGACCACCTGTCGTTGAACCACATATACAGTCCAGGAACATGAGAGTCTCCGAAACCAGGTTGAAGTTCGTTTTGTTGTTTTGATTACGTAGGAAGTTCTGAAAGTCCAAACGATATTTTATAATGCATTCTAACTGCTCGGAATAGCTACTTTTCATAATTAAAATGTAAAGGAATCTTATAAAAAGATTAAAACGACGTACCTGAAGCTCTCTATTGTGATTCTCGCAGAGCAGCTGCAAAAATCTGAGGATCGGCTGCATCACGAGGACCTTGGCATTGAGCTGTGCTTCGTCCCTCTCGGCAGCAGCCGCTCCGCCCGCTCGATGTCGCTCAAGTTTCTCCGCGAGTATATCCTCGAGGGCGCAACCCAATGCTGGATTGTTGGCGATGTCCTCGCCCGATGCCAAATTCCTCACCGAAGCATAAGCTTGAGCGGTAGACGCTGCTGCTGCGTTCAGCTCCTCGCGAAGCTCCTCTGTTATCACAATTCCGTTGGGTTTGCCTTTTTTTTCGTGCGATTTTGTATTTTTTGTTTTGTTTTTGTGATCAAGTGCACGAAACCAAATGAAACGAGAACATAAAAAAATGATAAACCAAACAAAATTATAATTTGTGCGAAAAAAGTAATATCAAACTTAATAAAACATAAGTGATGAATTATAAATGCTATAAATGTTATGGTCAACTATACAATGAACTTGTTTCACGATACATCATCTCATAACATTGACGTATAAAATTAATGTAGATTAAACAAAAAAGAGATTTTTTGAATAATGAAAAAAATTGTTGAAATTGCTTTTTTAAATTGAAATAAAAATCCCATTAATATTATATAAACGAATATAAAATGACTTCGCCATAGACAAATGTATACAAAAAAGAAAAAGATAATGTTCAAATAATTTGTATACCTGACGCTCTCTTTTTAGAAAGCTTTTCCAGCTCTTTCCCTTGTTCTTTGTCTTCGTGAGCTTTCGCCGCTATGTCAGATGTATTTACGGTCACAGTTGCTTTAATTTCTTGTTGAGAATCTCTCATTTTTTCATAAAATACCTAAAATTACACGGAGTAATTGTTAAAACAAGAAAACAAATAGTTTCTGACTATCGTAAATGCAATAAAATTTATCTAAAACACCTTAAAGAACGATTGACTTAGATCACCACCCATCAATTTCGTAATCATGCTCTTCTGAATTATGGGATTGCCACCTTCCAGTAGAGCAATTCCGAGTTCCACAGCCTCCACAAATATACTTGGCGAGTGTATACTCTTTATCACTAGCTCCACGACGAGATCCGATGCACCTTCGCGATCCAGATGACTCTGAACTTCATGCAGCGTCCGTCCAGCTCGACTCAACATTTTTGCTGTTGACAAACCCAGTAAAACATTTTTATTTTTTGGATTTTCATTCGCAATCACATTTCCTATCGACATAATTCCTATTAATCCGTAATGAATGGTCGCCTGACTAATGCAGTCAATTACCACTTGTTATCTTTATTACAACTAATTGATCTTATGATCTGTGAATAAAAAAATTAGCTGACACAAGTAATGAAAATCACTTTACCTCCGGGCCCATGCGTTACTGGCATCGTACATGGTGCTCCAATGTCGACGTTGTCGGGCTTCTGCAGAAAGCTTTTTCCAAAATATCGCGACAGCAAATTGTTTCGCAATGCATCGCCCTAAGGAAATAATATAATATTGATTTTGGCCGTCCGCTAAATAAATAGTTTAAATTTGATGTACCATTACACTGCCACTAAAACTTTCATTTATTTACAGTTAGGATATATATAGAAATTAATTTTTCTTCCTAAAGAATTCTAGTTTGTTCAAAAGTCGAAAATAATAATAATTACATATAGATATTTACAAAAATTATAGTAGTATTCCCAAGTACATACACTATAAGGTTTAGTATTTGAAAGCTTATAATTATGACGATTTATTTTACAACAATGATTGAGAAAAGGTATATAAAATAATGTTTACTACGTTCAAAATGCAGATTACTACTGATAAGTATAAGTTTATACACATTTTTACGACTATTCCTTATTTGTTTTATCTTTCAATTATAAAATAGTGTAAATCAAAATTTAAATAATCACTAAAAGGTGTACTTTATAAAGAAGGTATATATTATGTGCAATAAATTATTAAAGTAAAAAAAGGGAAAGATAGATAGTACGTTCGTACATATACATGACTTCTTAAAAACTACGGCACTTTTTCACTATAAGTTACATTTCAAAAGCTCATTAGTGTACTGGTACATCATCGGTTTACATTTCAATCGACATTGAATTCTTACAGTTATACAAAAAAGATTACAATGCATACATAAATACAAATATAATTATTTTCAGCGGTACATAACATGCGATCTTGAAATAATTATACCATTGCTTCAAGATAACTAAGATTATTAATGATAATTTCGTTGGTAAAAATGTTTTCGTGGGAAAAGATATCTCAGGGGTTTCAAAGACACTTAATCACACAATAGAGCAAAAGTAACTTTAATAATTTGGTTTTGACCTGAGTAAGAAATTCAGAAGTTTTCTAATAATTCATTTAATAATACGTAATAAAAAATGGTTTTATAAAAGCATAAAAAGTCAAAGGTTCATTTTGATCAAAATTCAAAAAGGTCCGTTTCGGAATTACGAAAAAAAAAACAATTTAATATCTAATACATCATTTAATTAAACAAAATTGTAAATTATAGTACAAAAAGTTCTTTATAAGCGATATAAAAATTCATAAATATTAGTGAAAACTTTAAAATAAAAGCTATAAAGTTTATATATGTAAAGTAATTGAAAATAAGTAGATCTCACACTACTTTTCTCACAAAAACATAATCACGCATGATAAACAGCAAAGAAGGAATGACTTCCAGCAGCGATAAAGCGAGTCCACATGCAAACGTCTCAAAGGAACTCTAGAATAATAATCGCAGCTCTAACATAAGAATAATAGTACGAAACAAACAGATGCTGGTAAAAAAGGAGAGGAAAAAGAGAAGAACAAATTGATAAATCGAGCTCCGCAACTATGAAACAAAAAAAAAAGAAAAAGAAAATAGTAGGTATATGTCGAGCCAAAAAAAGTCGAAATCGTGCCTCTTGCGCAATAGAGCGTTCTCATTGTCAATTCCTTTATCGTAAAACTAATAAAATCGACTTTCATGGTATCAATAATACACATATATACGTAATAAAAATGTTTGGATGTTTATCTAGCCAGATATTTTGGTTTTGTTTTGTTTTTGGTTTGTTTGTTTTTTTGTTTTTTTTTTGTAATTTTGTTGTTTACCCGCTGCTGCTGCGTCACTTGCTGCGTCTCGGGGCCACACTCGGCTCGAGGGGGTACAAGACTCGGCGCGGGCGTCTCCCCGGCCAACAACTCCGTCGGCCTCGTGATCGCGGGCTCCTGCTTAATATCGGAGCAGCTATCCTCGGTCTGCGACGGTTTAGCAGCATGAAAACACCTTTATCTACAAATCTAGGTCTACTGGTGGCTACTCACCGCGGGGGGACGCACGTCTTTCTCTCTCTCTCTCTCTCTCTCTCTCTCATGTGTCTCATGTTTTTTGCTTCAATATAGCTTTTTATTCTATAGCTGATCTTTGTTTTTTGTATTAATCTTTTGTGTCTGTTTTTTTTTTTTGTTCAATTAACGAGTAGCAAACAAGTGAATGGAATGGAACAAGAAACACATGTTGATATAAATTGCTTGATGCTGTCTTTTATCTGAACTTTCAAGAACTTTGTAACGTTTCAGCCATAAAAAGAGAAATGTTTATAACTCTATTCTAATTTAGATGCATTCTGACTTCGCCTAATGGTGATACGTGGTGCCGAGCATTCAGTTTTTTTTCTGCGCTTCGGGTACGTTCACTTCTTTATTCATATTCGTCTTAAAATAATTATTATTAGATAATTATTAGAACTAAAAGACACGCAATAAATTCATATAAAACAGGTGTAAAGACTCTTTGTAATAAAGAATGACTATCGAAAAACTGAATGCTCCTTTTGTCTACGGTATATGCAATAGTAGTTGTATCCCCCTCCGTAATTCATAAATCGCTGACTTAATCAATTCAGCTCACATGCATGGGTTGTAATTTAAAATACTGACCTTCTCTCCATATTCCGGATCAATGGCCATCATCTCGCGCAAGGTTCTCAAAACCTTTACACACAATTTCTCTTCCTTCTCTTCCAATAATTTTTCTGTATGCTTTATTAATCTGTAAAATAATTGTTATTTTTTTCTCATATTTTGATGATTGAACAATTTGATGATTAAATAAAATATGATAAACCATACCGTCGGATAAAGCCTCCATTTTCACATCTTTTCCGAGCTTCAGTTGCAAGATGGAAAAGCAACTCTGGCCTATATAGAATGTCGACTAGTAAAGACAATTCCGACTGTACCAATGGTTTTAATTGCTCTTCCAAGAGCGACACGATATCCTGCAATCCTTCGATGATGCTGCGATCTAAGCGCATCAGCTACAAAATAAAAAATAATTTATTTCCTGCAGTAAACTTATCAACTAACATACACTTGAAATTAATGTGAAAATATATTTACTTGACTTTGGCTTCGTTCTATCTTTGGCTGTTTCGCTGCCTGAAGCCACTTGCTTGTCTGTCTACTAAGCATTACAGCTTTGTTGAACATGGACGCAACTTGACTTTCAAGATCCGTTGGAATTGCGATTCCTCTTCCTTTGGCTAAAATTAAAAGACCAAAATAACAAATATGCATCAAATCCTCTTAAAAGAGTACTTTCATTTATTATAAAATCTTTGTCTAAATTCGTTAACGTTTCGACTAATGTAGATAAAAAGATTATTTGTACTAACCGACTTCAGAGAGAGTTCTAATGCAATTTTCAACGCTGAACCTCTGGCCAGAATTCAGCCAAGGGCACTGAAATACTTTGAACGCCGCATGTAAGAGTTGTACGAATATCGGCTGCCTTGTCTGTGAAGTACAATTATTAAGTTGACTGATTGTTTCCTATGCGCTTAAACAATGCGATGTTCAAAGTACCCATACTTCGTTTTCAATTAAAAAAAAAGACTATTGTAATAAATATTGCAATTCAAACATAGAAAACATGTAATTAATGTATTAGATTTATTTGTATTTATTTATAATGCCATTTATATAAGTTATACAGTTATAATTTTTATTATTAGCTGAAACTCATAAGATATATACATTTTGAACATATTAGTTTAAACATTTATATGATTTTGTATATTTACATCTTTTATTTAACGCATAAATTCCACAAGAAGAGTTAAATAAGAAGAATGAAAGATAAATAAGAATTATAATTCCGAAGTAGTGTAAAGAAAACACAATACCGAAAGAGCAGTACTATATAAAGTATTTTATGAATTAATTATAAGTAGTAACTGAGCTAATCCTGAAACTTATATTCGTTTGATATTAAATATTCTTCAGTATTAAAATTAATAGATATTTAAGAATAAATAAAAAAATGATTTAATACTACATTTAATTATACATCAAATTTGAGTCTGCATCAAATGAATTAAATAATTTAATAATTGTCACAGTAGTAGGCATAAATTAAATTTTAATATGGCACTGCTCAGTCAGCATTGACATTTAAACATAGAATTTTAACGTATATACTCGGTAAGTTGACATAAAAATTCTCATGACATTCGTGCAAAGTTAACCCTCGAACCGTACCTGTGGGTCAATTTCGTCCTGCTCAAAACTCTTACTGCTCTTAATTAATAACTTTCTCTCTGTGTTTACGCAAAAATTTAAGTAAAAATTTGGTTTTTGGTGATATATGTTCTTCAAGATAAACGTTTAAATACTTATTGAACGTGAATTTTTTCCAACTTTTTAAACCACTATTCATACAATGATGTATAGGCAAGGAGAAAAACGATTTTCATAGGTACGATTACAGTGTGCCGAAAAATACGGTATGGACTGAGGACTAAGTATATATAATATGTATAGTTGGCGACCGTAGTGTATACTTACATAGTCAGTGAAATTATTATCACTGCTACGGTCGCAATCCTTCATGTTCCAATAGAGCCTGGCTTCGTGCAGGTGTTTCTATCGAAACCCAACACCGTGTGTGTATGTACCATTTTACAGAGCCAACAGTAGTAGTAGTAGCAGAAGTAGCAGTGGTCGAGGAATGAAAGTAAACGGCCAGTAGACATGCCAAGAAAACACACAAAACATGCTACTAGTGCGGCTCGTCGCATTAACCAAGCACTAAATCTTTCGATTTATGATGAGATCCAGTTTATTCGAGCACCGTATTGTTGTTAGTGTTATGCATAATATGTGGATGTTAATCAACTATATTGTCAATTGCGCAGATCGAATTTCGTTCTAATTTCAATAATTAACTCTAGATCAATTGGCAATTGAAAATATGCGTTATTTTACGTTATTATGAACTAATCAGTGTTTAAACATTTTTATTGATTAAAAATTAAAATACCACAATGTTTTCTTTTATTTTTAAATACTGTTCTTCAAAGTGAATATTCATTTAATTTAATAATAAGCTTTATTGATACTGATATGATTACCAATCAGTCCATAACAAAACGTTATATTAAGTACCTTTCTCTGAAAATTACTCAGCGCCCTGCAAATCTCTAAAAAATCACTCTATAAATATCTCTAAAAGCATTAATGCACTCTAGACTATACTCAAGCTGAAAGATTCTATTTTATTTAAATAAATCATGCATACTCCACCAATTTAACGATACATTTGTATTTCGATACGAATATATATCCTTGTCCTTAGTGTATATATAGATTCCATATTAAAACTCTATAGCATCCAGAATTATGTATGTTAACTAGCATATTATTGAAGCACTTAATAGTTGCACTAAAAGGTATTCTAATTAAGCGTTTGTCTAAGTGTTAGTGTAGTATAAATTAGTATAGAACATTAAAATTTTCGCATTTATGTAAACTCTAAATGCGGTCTTACTAATTATTAGTTTTTTTACTTGGTTAATGCGATATGTTCGATCTTATATAATTTTTCCCATGCAAAGCGAAGAATCATAAGTCGCTGTATAAATGTGATCTGACAAATTATAAAGAAATTAGAAAAAGAATTAGTCGTTTATGAACAATTACGGAAAATCCTATAAGTGTCACCAATAAACGATTATATCAAAAATATCGTTAAAATTGTTTTATATATTTGATAATAACAAATATTATAATTGTGCGAAACAATTAAAGTACGGATCGACATATATAGTAACTAAATTGCGCATAATTTGTATACACAATTGTGATAAGTGTGAATAGAATTTCGGTTTAAGTGTTTGACTGTTGAAACTGGCTGACATTAATCTAAATTCAATCTATATTCTAAAACTAAATCCACTGGTTTTTCATTGGTTTTTCAATGTAAAATTACCTCGAGAATGATGTACTTCGATTGTGAAGCAAGGCAAAAGGCAAATTAAATTTTACACATCATTAAATTGTACGTCATGATATTGAAAATTTACTATGTAACTTATGAAAAGATGATTTATTTTACATTGTCAAAAAAAGAATAATGATGATTTCCAAAATGATTCAAGAATTAAACGATTTTATAATCATGATATCAAGTCGATCCTGAAACGTATCATTTAAAGAACTAATAAATGCCGAGTTTAGTGATTTTAAATGCGATATCCGTATAAAGTTTATAATATTGTATAAAGCTTGTCTTGTACAGAAGGGAAATGAAAATTGAACAAAGATGGCAGAAAAAGTTAAATGAAAATAAAGAGTAGTATTAACTGTAAAAGACAAGGCTAATAATAGTGATTTATTTATCTTCTTCCTTTTCCCAAAAACAGTATCGAATCGTGATAATTACCTGGACCGTCGTGCTCTGATCGGAGAACGGACTGCTGAAGAATGTCGTGATGATGCTCATCAGGCAATTCGTCACGTAATTCTCCAGTGCGGTATCAGCGTGCTCGCGATCGTGAGTGGAAGTAGCTATCAATCCCATGTCGACGATGAAAGACTTTTCAAAGAGGGACCACATGTGATTTGAGGTGTAAATCTCCTTCATCTCGACCTCCGTGTCGATGTAGCAGTGATTCAAAAAGTTTATGTATGCTTCTTTCACCTAGACATTTAAGAACCAATTTATCCATGATTACTTGTTGAGAACTTGGAACTACGGTACTGATAAGAAAGTTTGATAAACTTGCCTCGGGTATACAATCTGGGTGTGAAACCATGGCAACTATATCATCCAGAGGTAAAAGACTATGGCACTTAATTTCCGTATTTACGTTTTTCCCCATTGTACAACAAGCTAACAATTTCACTAATTCTACATGGTATCTGAAGGAGCAATTTATAATTTATGCTTAGAAGTAGGAAACTACGATTTCAGTGTTCGAGAAAAATTACTTACTTTAGTGGACTACTTTCGTCCATTCGATGTCTTTCGGATCTCATCATCTCAACAAAATGATTGAATGATGATCTATCATTATAAAATATCAGAACATCTTCGCCCGCTTGAACCAACTCTTGCATAACCGTTTCCTGACACTTTCTGATGAACTGATTCTCGGCTTTGACGATAGTCTGAAGGAACTTGAGATACTGAACGTGCTTCCCATGGGTCTCGATGCAGTGCACAAAGTGTTGTATGACCTTGGAATTGACCTCGTTACAAAGGGTCGAGTTGTCCTGGAAGATACTACAGACCGTCTGTGCCTCCCTGATGCCCGGATTGAGAAACAGATCGAGCTGCTTGTGCAGCAGGACCTGGTTCTGCTGATTGCCGAGGCAGAAGTTCTGCAGAAAGTCATGAGCGAGACGCATGAGCTCGATCATGCGCACATCTTCTTTGGCGTCGAATGGCACTTGGAGAAGATCGAGGACGATCGTGTGTACGCCAACGTTGCGCAGCAGCCGCTGCTCGTGCTTGCGCGGCTTCACCTGACCACCCGGCAGTACCTGGATACAAAGCTTGTTCATGCGGATAAGGATCTGCTGAATTTTGCGGTATTCTTCCGCTTGGTCTGCGTGCAATGGAGGACCAACGTCCAAGTCTATAGCTGAACCTGAAAAAATTAGATCGTTCGAGTTATATTGAACATAAGAAAAGCTTGAATGATAGTTGTGAATAACCAATTTGTACCCTTTTTCTCCATAGAAGATAATTGCGGCGGCGTTTTTCTCGGAGTTGTGCCTTCTTCTTCATCCTCTTTACTACTTTTCTTCTGTTTTTTGCTTGCATGCTCTTCAGTGGCTTTTGACTTATACACCCACAATTCAGATTTCTCTACTGACTGACGCAGCACATCTAAGTCTGCTTTGATTTGCTTATAGGATTCAACGTCACTATCTGATACCAATAATTGAACCTGAAAAATGTATTTAAAAAAATGTAAAAATGACGTCTTATTAAACTAAGTAGTGGGTATATGGAATTCTTCTAAAATACCTGTTTAAACGCCTGTAAAACTTCCTGTCTTTGACTAAAATGTCTAAATAATAAATGCAATGCTCCTGAGACTAAGGGTGGGTAATCATGCATAGCCAAGTGAAGTAGAACTCGCAAAAACGTTCGTCCACCTTGACCATCTAAATCCAAAGCTGCACATTCTTCACTAATTATAAAAAAAGAAAATATATTGTAAAATTTGTCTTTATACTTATTTTACATTTTTTATAATTTATATTTTTTATCGATATAGAATTAGCAGATACTTCCAGCTTTTTGTTTAAAAACTAATCAATTCAACTGAACAATTGATAACAATTTATAAATTTTCGCAGAAACAATTTTTAAATTCATATTCACAAAAACACACAGGAATCTCCCTCTTTGACCGACATCACGAACTCTACAGCCATTTTCCGAATACAGCACATTCGATCGACATTACCTTTACTGGTACAGAGGAAAGCTTTCTTACCTGCTGCCAAAAATTCCTTCAGCTTGCGCGCCAATGGACTCCAAATCAATACCCTTCTGTCCCAGGCTCAAGTCAGACGACCTTTCCGTTTCGTCAAACTCGTTCTTGAATATACTCAGCAAACATGATATTCTGTAGTCCAATCGTACGTCCAAGATGAACTGCAGTATCTCGATTATTTTCAGTTTAGTGTCCATCACGAGAGGATATTCCTTCTTCGCTGATGCCGCTAATTTTGGCCTCGGCGACGAGGTTCCAGCGATCACCTGACCGGCGGGTCCCAGTGTTAAATTTGTCATAACTGCGCCCATGTCGCCGATGCAACGAAGTACTCCGCCTTCGGCTTTTGGGGAAAAAAAAACATTTTTAAAACGAGATCATATTTATTTATTATTCATCATTATTTTTGTCAAACGAATGTGCAATAAGTATGAGTATCTGCGTAGAGTATTTTAGTTTTATGAATGATTGATATATTTGTAATTAATATTTTTAGGAAAACTATTACTAAAATACTCATTTTTTACATAATATTTTGCATGTGGTGCGAAGATAATATAATTGAAGCGTTAGTTTGGTTTTAAACAAGAGTGCATTAGCCAAATGTTTTTGTACAATTTTAGTAATAGAAAATAGATGACAGGATGTTTGTATAATTATCTATCATCGTAAGAACTCGGAAAAAGATTTATCAACATGAATGTTCAATGCAGAAATATACTAAAAAGTAATAACGCTTCAAATTATGCTTACATCATTTATATTTATGTACAAATAATGAATTACACAACAGAATAATTATTTCTAGCTACAAAAATTACCTGAATCCTCAGATTCCGCAGATTCGGCTGAACGGTACGTTTTAAAAACAATTAAATGACAAAAAATGGATTAAAAAACTACTCTGGAGATATGTACATAGATTTGTTAAAATGTTATTGTGCTGAATTAATTTAATAAATTAAAGTGAATAAATTCCAATGAATTGAGAAATTTCGTGAATTCAAAAAACGTACAAAATTAAGCATTTATGTACAAATATGTTACATGGTTTCAGAATTAATTTAATTACAGTGAATATTTAACAATTTCATTACTTACAATCGATCTCTCCTGTTGGCACTTTTCCATCAGAAGCATCGTTTTCGGAAACACAGTCCAAAATGTTAAGTAACGTTTTAGTCAGCCTCAGCAGGTCACTAAAGCCGTAGAATCCAAAGTAGATCAAATCGCGCGCTAACTTGACAACCTAGAAAAAATAATAACACATTAGGCATCGAAAGCTTAAACTGTACAGATGCAGTCGTGTCAAATACTTCAAACGGTCTTACCTCAAATGTCAGTTTATTTTGCTCCTGGTCAGAGAAAGACCAACTTTTCGCCACTACGTTGCACAAATAATCCTCGACGAATATTATCGTTGAGCTGAATTTCACCCTCACAGCCTCTTTGCTTTGATCTGGCATTTTGTTGGTATCGTAACTACAAAAATAATATCTACTTTCAACCATCGTTATTCGATATTTTAACGAGTCACACTTTTTTAATAGCAATTGATTAAGAAAAGATCAATATGTATTATAAAATCAGAAAATGATCAATTTGTACAGATTAATAAATGTTTATTACTACTTTGTAAAATTATTTTTTAATTTTTTAATATCCAGTGTATTCAACGTTCTAATAATTCAGTTTCACAAAGTTAAATAAAATTATTATGATTATCGTTACTGTAAAGTCGAGTTTAATTAACGATTACTTAAGTTCAAATTTTAATTATGTCCTTAAAGACTCACTCATCAATGCTCATTTTGGAGGGTATTTCGGACCAAAGTCGAGCGTACTTCACCGGCGTCACTTGCTCTTGAGGATCTCGATCGACATGGAGGTGGAGCATTAATCTACAGAACGAGGCTCGCAGCTCGTAACTTACAGTTTCGTCCTCCATGCATCTAAAAAATGTTAACCAATTTCAATACCATTTTTAAAAGTGCATGTGCCTCAATAAATAATACGATAATGTATGAATTGTTAATTTTTGAAAATTAAATAATAAAGTAAATAAAAAACTGTAAGTAGGTAAGTTTAACGGCTGCAAGTTCTAATCGTTTGTTATTAAATAAAAAAATATTCATTTCTAATAATCCAAAAATTTATCTATGCAGAATCAATCTAGGAAATAGTAAAGAACCTTAATTACTTTAGGATCAACTCGATATCCAAATGCAATGACAAATTATTAAGCGCTAAATACTGCCTGTTGAGACACATATTACTAAATAAATTCAACTGATGTCTATAATAATCTAAAATTGCTGCGTCTTCGACGTTGCCGATCCTCGCTCTTCTCGACAATTCATTCAAAGACATGGATCGCTGAAAATAATTGCAAATCAGTCATGTAACTAAGCTCACTATAATGAGACGACATATTAAATGTATTATTTCAAACTAACTTTTTCATCATTCCATACGAGAAAAACTTCGTACTCCTCTATAATTGTTATTTGCGGCTCCTCGTCAGTCTCTTGTCTTTCATCGACGTCTTCCACTTCTACTTGAGTCTTCATCACACTAAAAATATTTGATATTATTATTCGGGGAAAAAGACACTAATAATTGTACGAGGTAAAATTGCTTTATGCTATTAAATAATCATAAAATAATAGATTTTTATTATCACTTCAAGTGCAAAATGTCTTATAATTTACCTTGTTTCAATCAGTATGTCTTTGTTCTTTTCGCTAAGGACACTTTTACAAATCAATTCTTGAGTGACGGCTATGGCTTTCTTATTAGATATACAAAGGTCGGACAAATAATCCAAAAATCTTGACTCCCAATTGTGCATATTTTTCCTGACTAAGCCAACGAAAGTTTCGATTTCCGCTGCGGTAATGTGCTTCTCCAATAATTTCCTGTTATTGTGGAGGAGCGCGGTAATAGTATCTTCGGCCAATATATCATAACCTATTTGTTTTTGCATAAAAGCAAAGTGTTTGGCAATGTATTCCTAAAACATTAAATAATACTTTACGTGTTCCTAAACAATTCGATAGCAATTAGTTGCAGAGATCGAATGTTTTATTATAAGTGCATCAATACCTGATTTTTCCTGTAATCTTGTTGCGATAATCTAAGAATACGATAACACAGACGAAACATATATTTGTACGGGGCATGTCTGGGATCATTCAATTCCTCTATTCTCAAAAAAGGTCCTTCACCCTCAGTTGACTCCAAAAACGGTGCCTTTAATTAAATTGCATAGTTTTATGCTGAATGAAATTAATTTTTCGGGCTAAATGTAATCTGATGGATTTTGTGTGGTAAAGTTTTTCAATAAAAAATCTGTTCTTGAATTGCGACAACTTTTTCAGATAATTACCACAAAAAATAAAACCTGAACATGTACGAGATGTTGAATTGATATTTTGATCGTTCAATTACCTGTAAGATCTTGAACAGCTGACCAAGGATGTACTGCTCGCGAAGCAGCTTCTGTCTGTCCCTAACCGGATTGGTGACGATCAGCTCGAGCGCCTCGGACTTGTTCTGCTCGTTCTCAAGGCCCGCGATGAAGTAGACGATGTCCTGAAGTAGACTGGTAACGGCTCGCCTCTCGTTGTGCGATATCGTGCCTTTCTCCAGCTTGCGACTGATCACCTCGAGGACCTTGCAGGCGTCGTTAGCGAAGTCCAGGTCGCGCACCTCGACAGGCGAGACGGAGCGCAGAGCGAACGCCTCCTTGTCCTCCTTGCTTATCGCGCAGCCCACCTTACGGTGTGAGAAAATTCCCGACAATTAGCTTATGCTATATATGCACATCTTTTCAATAGTTGGAGATAGTCCAACCAAACGTTACCGCGTGCAGTTATTTAATAGAGCAGCTCAGAAAATGATTTTCCAATGATAAACAACGCCGTTCTTTTATGTTCTTTACCTTCGACATGACGGGCTTCTCGTCATCCTTGTCGATCGGCACACTGGTCGAGTGGACCCAGGTGTTGGTACAAATGTGATGTAGCCTTACAAAGGACGATTGGGGAACCAAGCTATCGCCCCGAGTCAGTGTGGTTGGGTCGAGCTCGAACAATGAGCTTATTTCGTTGCTGTGCGGCACCGAGAGCAATCGGTATAGAGGTCCTGGAGGATCTGAGAAATGCCGGAGCAAACAGGGATTTCAAATGCATTGAAGGTAGCTTTACCCTCGTGGAGCTGTGCCACACTCGCACACTCTCGATCGAGTTATTGCGGAATAATAGTAGAGAATTACAGGGTATATGACATTGCGTTAGCGGCGTATCAAACTTTACGATTGGATGCTACAAAGTTAATGCATAAACGGATTCGATCCTAACTTTAATATTACTATGCAATATCTTCATATAAATTGGTATGAATGATGTTTTTAACACTACCCGTGATTTTTAAATTTATTATATTATAAACGTAAAAACAATTTTAAAGTAGCATGTCTCTCATTTATAAAAAAAAATATTTTCCAATATCAAACTTTTAATGTTTAATTATTAAATAGCGATATATAATGTATGATAAAAAAATAGTACTCTCAGTGTGTATCTACCTCGTTTCCCTGTTATAGTTTCTACTGGCTCATCCGTATCAATTTCCGCTGCTAAGTACTGGCCGGTTGCTAAATGCTTAAACCTAAAGAGCGAGTTCCAATGACCAGCTCCTCCTCGGCATGGGTCGTGCTGCACTACCTGCGCTCAAAATAAATTACTTTACATTATACAAATATATTATAATTATAATTGCAAATGCGTTATTAATACAATTTTTGAATTTTAAATAAATAATTAGAATTCATGAAAATTAAACAATGATTATTGCTAATATTGATTTAAGCGATCATGGTAGAATATGAAATTAAAGATGCAAAGAAATAATTCTTGCGAACCAAAAAATTCACTTTTTAATAATTATTGTTGATCCTTTAATAATATCATAGTAGTTCATTAAAGCTTGTAAGTTAATTAAATATATATTATCAATGTTCGGTATAAAATCTACTTAAATTGAGTCAAATTTAATTTAACATTAATTAAATTATGTTTAAATTGAAGCTATATTCAAAGCTTTTCAAGAGCATCAAAGTAGATAAGCGCCATTGACGAATTTTACGCTGTACATGAACAATTGGGTCGTCAAATCAATGAATTTCTAATTGAAGTAACTTAAAGCTGCACATATGAAGTATGTGTAATTATAATAATTTCCATTCTGAAAAGCTAGGAAAAAGTAGGCATTAATTTTAATAAATTTTCGAACAAAAATTATACCTCTTTCATTTGGCTGTAATAAATCCTTATTAATTAAATTATTATTTCCAAAATTATTGCGATCCAATGTATGTTAAAATTATTATCAAATTGCGTCCAATGCCAAAATGATGCTTCATATCGTAAATCACTTTTATTACTGAAAGCCATATAAATGAAACTGCACAATTCTATTAAATTTATGGCCAAAATATATGACTCGTCGACGTTCTATATACGCTATTACATAATAATTTACTGTGTTTGCTTAAAATTAACTATGACACCACTGTTGGAGCAATAAATGTTTTTGGTACAAAATAACTAGTCTGCAAAAGCCATTCATTTCTTTATAAAAAAAAATTAACAATATTCTGCTATTATGTAAAATAATAGTTAATTAAACTGAATGCACCACCATTCCAAAGCAGTCACATCTAGAAATTAAATCCTTTCCAAGCAGAGAAAGTTACGCGATCCCGTAAGTAGTAATATAAGGAACCGGTCAGACGCGCCAACAGTAATCTCAATTCGAGCAACTTTTTTCGCGTTCTAAGCAGCCCGTAATTATCGGCGCGCGGCAAATGCTCGAGCGAGAAAAAAAATCGATGCTCGCTCGCCAGTTTCCCATAGCGGTGCAATTTCACTTTGAGCTACTGGGCAAAACTCGCGCGTCGTGAAAGTCTCCGAAGATCAAAAGCGCATTCGGAAATATATCCCTACCTCGACTTCCCAGAGTGCCTTGCTGCTCGTGGCTGCCGTCGCGCTCGTTCTGCCTGTCGTCCTCAGAAAGACGTGCTGCTTCTTCTTGTACTCGTCCATCGTCAGGAACTTCTCCTGCTCCGCGTGGAACAACCTGACGGATATTAGAGGCGTGAAATGAGTATCGCGCTCCGAAGAGCGAAATTCGAGGTCTGACAAAGGAAACTCGACTACATCGAGGTCGCGAATGATTATCTTTCTGAATGGTTACGGGTATGGGGCTAAGAACTTCGAGCTTCTAAATTCGACTCTAGTTTTTAAAAAATTAGAATTTCCAATGAATTATCAATAATTCAGTCCGATGTTTTATCGAGAAACGGAAATCTCTTAATTTTTTAACGAATGTTCTGTATTTCAAGAAAAGTCCATTTCATTGTTGGCAGGGACTTCTCAGAGGCGAAAAAATTAGTCGAATGACAAACCTGACGACGTCGCCACCCTTGAGTATCTCCTCCTGGTTCTCCCTGTGCTCCATGAAGAGCGTGACCTTCCAGGAGGTCGAGGCGCTCGCGACATTCACCTCCTTGCATCCGGGATTGTCGCTCAGCTCGTAATTGGCCGCTACGTGAAGTCCCTGGCGTCCTGCGTTGACCGGCTCGAGGATCACTTTGTCGCCTACCACGACACTGTCGCCGTCGCTGCGCAGCTTGTAGAAGGGCATTATGTAGAGCCAACTGCCCTCGTTGCCGTTCGCGTCCAGATAGACGCGCATAGCGTTCTTCTCCAGCAGCGCGGGCAGACGTTTGTTCACCGTCAGGAACTTGTTCGACTTGAGATGCAGCAGCTGCAATTTAAGAGGTGACCAGACATTTTCTACTGACCTTTTTTCTTCATTTTTATTTGCACCTTATTTGGCACGATTTTTATCTTTCTAAATACTTTCGTTTTATTTGTTCATTCAAATATTCTGACTGTGCGATTTTTTATAATGTGAGTCTGAAAGTTAATTAAAAAATAGTGGGAAAGACATATTAGAAATGGAAAGTTTAAAACTGGAGAATTGTAACTATTCGAAACGGTTTTGAAACTTGAGGAGGCGCCTAAGGCATTTGTACGCTAATGGAACTAGAACATATGTATACTTTTCAAGCTTTAAACGTATACATGCCTCGGTTAAAATAATATTAGTACTGATACTATTAGCAGTGCTTTTATTTCAATTTTATCGTATATTTTAAATGTACAATTAAAAGCTAGGTATTTCCTTTCTTCATATCCTGCAATATACACGCTATTGAAGCTCGGTCAACTAAATTAAACTTTTCAACTTTAACTCCGATATTTCATCTTTTTGAGTATAATAAATGGATTAACGAGGTTAAACTGTGAAATTACGAGGATGTACACATTTAATCATGCCTTTTATCGTTCTGAATATATAACGACAAATAAACGCTTATAAATTCCAGTAATGCTATTTCACTCTTTCCTAGGTAAAATACTATTTTATTTTAGTAGCCTTATAAAGACTGTTTTTATAAAAAAATATATCAATATTTTTATGAATTTATTTCAAAACATTCAAACACTAGAGAACTAATTATAATTCAAGATAGATTTGAAACAAACAAATTAAAACAGTTCTTCGTGTATTTCCTGTATAAAATACACCTCGGCTCGTATATTACGATGAAGAATGTATAAGCGAAAAATTCATGTAACCTATATTCCAACGCGTTAATTTACAATAAATGGCATGTCTGGTCTATTCATATCACAGGCCTCCTCTGCAGCTTCAGTTATTTATTCGCTTAGCCGTAGCGCAATTTCTTTTCCAATATTTCGCTCACCTCGTGCTGCATAATTTTTCAGTACTAAATTTATAACAACTCATATATGTATCTGAGATCCAAGACACAGGTGAGGTTTTAACGAAATATCGTATAAATCTGAACATTATGCATGCACCCCACTTAACATATGAAATTCCCTCTAATTTCAAATCATTATAAATTTTCATCTCTTCATCCTTTATCTTCCAAGCTTGCAAGATGCAATTTTTCCAAAAATTTCAGAATGCGCGGGTATCTTAAATCACTGCGATCGCGTCTACAAGAATAGCTTGGCAAAAAGCGATAACTCCCGAAAAAAATTCAGAAAATTCCAATTTCTAATTCAACTCCCATCCCCTGTCTTCTCTTCCCTGTTCAACGGCCGCGCGCCAAGAAGCATTTTCTCATTAAAAACTTGTCCCAATAGCGGCACGCGTTCAGTTCGCGAGGCGCGCGCTTTTCGACCGAGTCGTTTAATATCTAGCACCAAGACGCGCGAGCCCCTCGCAGTTCAACGGGTCGCGGTCGTTGGCGCCTGTCTCTACACACCTATAGAAGCATACGCACACTCGCGCACACTCGCGCACACCACGTTGACCGACTTACATACGGAGTCTTCCGTATCGATACGTGCAAACACGCGGAATCGCGCGATAATAAAAATAAAAAACTCACCGCGGAGGTGTGCTTTATGCATGCGCACTATGTGTGGCGGTAAAATACAAAGGTCGAGAATCGATATTACGCGACTACCGATTGTTGTTTTCGTTAAGACTGCAATGTGTGTGTGTGCGTTGGGTGCGTTGGGTGCAGAGGATCGTTAAAAACTGTTTGGATCAATATAACTTTTACAATCGTCCCGTTCGCTTAAACTAATAATGAGCTATTAATAGCTCCCAACGCCGCTTTGAAGTGTGCAAATTTCCGTGTTTTACATTTAGCACGTATAATTCCATGGCATTAAATTTTACGCCCGTAACAAAAGAAATATTGCCTTTTTACTGCCTTGCATGCGATGTGTGCGATTCGCAGTTTTGTATAGGAAGCATATCCTATTGTGAAGAAAGTACGATGCCTTTATTTATCTTTGACTTGGTAATGAATTTCCAATACACAATAATTATATGAAACTGGATCGCCGCGTGGCTTGTACTTCGGTCACACAAGTCTCGAAATAGCTCAGGCCTTTCGTTGCTTTGCAATGTTTATTCGTGCAGGCATTAAGCTGCTGCAACTAGATTACGAAATTCATTTTCATAGATTGAAATGCGCTACAATAATTTAAAGAAAACCTCTAACATGATTTTAGTTTAAAAATAATAATCGAGCCTCTTTTCGATAAGCTTTGTAAAAATAATGTTTTTCTCTATATTCATTCTATACATTGAAAAGAAAAAATGTTGGACACTTAAAAATCAACTTTTACCATCAAACTCGAAACTTTTCGAGTCTCCAACCAAATTTAGCCAATCAGGTGACGTCGCTTAACACTCGAAACTTTACGGTCCGTCCACTCGACGTGGAAGTTGGCAAGTGTAGCTATACATATATGCCAGAACAATCTGACGTGCAGGAAGTGCCTCGTAGGCAGCAAACGAGGCGAGATCGGTCTCAACTCTTTCTTTCTCTCTGTCTCTCGGTCACGCAGTCACTCAGACGCGCATGCATGCACAGCTCGATTAATCGCCATCACCATCTCAACGCTGCATCGCGATTAATGACGGATAAGCTGAAGAATTCGAGTGTGTGCGTGGCGCGTCTGTATACGCATCAATCGTTCTCCTCGTACACGACCTCTGCGCTGCTTTATTTTTGCCTTTATATATTTACGATCCTATTAGCACTGCTTAGCCGCCGGACGTTTTAACGAACTGAAGAAATTGCGCGTACGGCTCTTGTTTTTCGTTGTTCTTGTCGCAGCTTTGTAGGGCGACGCTGATGGGTATATAGTATTATCCCCCATGGGAATTAGTTCCCGCGCGATCCTCGATACTTTAGCGTTGAGCAAGCTTCATCGGGACTTTTTAGCAATGCCGAGATTTTTAATTGGCGAATAGCAGCAGCAGTCCGAGAGTTTTATTTCGCTAAATTGCGACACACACGATGCCTTTTAAATTAGGTTTACGACCTCTCATTTTATGCAATGATTTTTAATGTGCGATTGAGAGTCCAGCAAAAGGCGCGGTAAGTTATTATGGGTAGTTAATTTGTTGTGCTTTGAATTGTGTTAAAAATAAGTGATGTCATGTAAATGGCTTATTGTTAGCTTTTTTCTGCTTTTTTTAATAAAAAGAATTAATCGTTGCTATATTTGTATTTTTAATTGTACTCTGGCATTAGTTAGAACAGCAGATACTATTTTAGGAACATATTATTCTCAATCTATACCTAACCAAAGGTGAAAGTATTGACGGATTAAAAAAAATTAAGTAATCGAGGAAACTGGATGCCCATTTACAGTACAAGTATAATGTGAAGCTACTCTACACTCCCGTATAAAATCAGGAAGACTGAGAAAATTCTCTTCCAGGAAACCTCGATCACCGAAGAACTACAAAAACTACCTAATGATTTCGCGTGCTAATTACTCCTACCCCAATCAACCCGACGAACAAATTTCTAATTACTTTTCCTCTACAACTTATTCGCGGGTCTATTTGCTCAAAGCACGTACGTTTCTTCTGAAAAACTCATAAGACTACAAAGACTACACAAATAAAAAAGAAGTGGATCAACCGTTTTCTCACCTGAACGACATTTCCATAAGAGACGATGGTGCCAAGCAGCTTCTTGTTCTCCGTGTCGTTCTGCTTCTTCTCGATCTCGGCGGCATGCTGTCCAAGTGAAACACGGAAATATTACAAATAGAAAAGAGAGATAGAGAAGCAATAGCGTCGCGGCAAATAACTCACGTGTAGCCTCTTGAGCAGAACGGCGTCTGTGGTCGATGTGGCGCTTTGCTTCGCGGCCTTCCAGAATTGCTTCTGGGCCGAGTACCGGTTCATAGGACATATTTTGAACAGGCAATCTGTGGACAGGGGAAAGAACGTGTAATAGAGATGCCGTATATATACGAATTGGGCACTTGTCCAGGTGATCGTGAGTAGTCTGCCAAAATATGGTCGATCTTTCGAGACCCATAATTCACTTTCTATTCAAATCTAGCTTTTGCTTTGGTTTGGAAATGTTTCGGAAGGAATTGATGATAATAACATTAGTGATTATTCTTATTAATCTTATTTGAGATTTTATGGACAATTACTTATACTTATATGCGAGTTTTTCAAATTAAAGCAATTATACTAAAAAAACTAAGTTCGTGACTTAAGCATATCATGTTTTAGATTTGGACTTTTTAATAGTTTAAATACTGTAAAATGATGAAAGAATGAAAGTCTAGCATGTAAATTAGCTGCAGTCTTCTTATTCTTGTATTTATCTTAATCTTTATTTAAATTCTTTTCTACAAGTTTAATCTTTACTTAGACTTTTATGAATAAAAAGCCGTTTTAAGTTTCGGAATATATTATGCTCCTCCGAATAATTATGTAAATTGCGGATAAGTGATTTCAGCAATTATTGATCTTTTTTTTCTAACCACGAGAATTCATTTGTACACTTCTCAAGTCCAAGGATGAGAGTAAAGAGATTTTTACGTGCGTTTCATTCCAATGGGATTCGCAAATCTCCTGCAAGCGTTGAATTTGTAGATCGTGCCGTTGGGATTTGGGTTGATTTGAATAGCGTACCGAGTGTACAAAGTTTATTTATCTATCCTCGTAAAGTTTTAAATCAATTATATAGCGCAACATTTTATAAGATACACCCACGTAGTACATAATTTCATTTTAAATATCGCATAATAGAAGAACTTAATATTTATAATTGACTGATTTATATTAATTTTATATTTAAAAAAAATGAAATGATCGCAACAATACTTATTGGTTTTGCATGTTATAGCTGTTGTTCAACATTAAAATGATAATCATACTAAAGTTAAATGATATGTATCTAAAAATATTCGATGAATTCACATACCTCGGAACTTTTTGGGAGGATTGCTCAAATCGCCAGCCTCTGGACAAACGACGCATCGATCATCGACCAGCCTGAAAACAGAAATGTTGTATTCTTATTACAATATATTAACCGTGGTAAATAACTAATAATTTAATTTAGCTTTAGATTTAAGTAGTATTACACTGAAAAACAATTTCTCCATTCAATATTCTCTTCCAATATTAATAAAAAAATATTTACTCATTTCAAATATTATATATGTGATTTACATATATATATATAATTTTCTTGACCAAAGTAAATATTTCTTTAGTACTATGGGAAGAAAATATTCGCTACTTGAATACAAATTTTTTTTTTGAGTGTATAAGAAATAAATTGCAAATAGAGGCACTGTTATTAGAGTATTATAAATGTATTTGAAATGATTAGTTAAACATAGTATCAATATTTAAAGTGGCTTATACAGCTTGCATATCATAAAATAAATTTTAAATGTATTTCAAGGATTAAATGTCCAATATATGTTATAATCGATGAGTACGTCAATATTTGAAATATGTAAATTGAAATATATGGCTACAAATTTCAAATAACTATTCACGCAGATTTTCATCGAATTGTTCCTTGTGATGGATATGTCAAAAGCATTTGGACTGAACGATTCCGCTGAATTCAATGTCTGAATTTCAACAAAACAAATATATTCTGTCCGCATATACCCCACAGGTGATCAATCATACTTAAAATAAATAAAAAATACATATTTTTATAAAGCAGATTTAATCTTATCTTGACAGAAAAAAAAAACAATTTAACTCTCATTCGGAATCCAACTCGAGCCCAGGCAACAATCTGCGAACCCTAAAAAATCAATCGTCATTCCCAATCCAGCCACGCATAGCCGTACACGCCATTTCCAGAATTCGGAAAATCACTTTTCTAATAGCCGCGGATACATTCCTTACCGTAATCCCGAATAGCAGCAGCCCACGGGATCCTCCTTAGCTCCTCGGCTATTGCCAATCGTCAAATATTCACGGACGTGGAAAACCATCCCACACACACACACACACACATATACGCACGTGCATTAGCTTTCCTGCATCCGACATCTCGGCGCACTGGATCAATAATTAGGCGGGAGTATTTTCGGTAGCAGTCATCGCGTGTGCGTGTGTGTTCTTGGCACGAGAAGCGACTTCCGCGACAGGTTTAACACACGGGAACTGCCTGGGACATGCAAACGCGAGTGTTTTAGTCTAATGGGATTAGCGTTTGTTTGGTAAGCGTGTCAAATCGGTTTATTAGGTTTCGCGCGGATAAGGTAATCGGTTTCGTGCGACGTCGTCGGGGCTAAGCTGATCGTGACGTTTAGGTCTCGCCAGTTATTGGGCAGTTTGTCACGATGGACTCTAGTGAAACGGATACTATGCCAAGACGATTGATCGTGTGAACCATTGGTATCTTAGAGATGCTTTTCATTGATTCTTGTACTGGCAAGAAACCCAACTTGAAATTCATTGCAGATTGTAATTGGTTTTCACTGTAAGGAAAATGATCTTCGATATATACCTATACAATGTATCATCATATTTCGATTGACGAACGTTTAGAAATTGTATCTTGACGTTTTTGTGTAGAAAAGATTGATGGTTTGGTTGAGCATGGAGAGGATTCGATCAGACCATCCATCAAAAACTGATTTCGATAGATTTCCATTAAAAAGAGTTTCAAAAAGTGTAACATTTTTGAAATACAAAAAATATTGAATTTAGGAAGAGTTTGAAATCTAAGTACAAAAAAGCGGGTATAGAAAAGAATTACACCATTTTAATAACTTGAGAGTGAATGCAATTAAATATAGAGACACAATCGTTGTAAATAAGATTTAAGAAACCGTTTTTCTTTCTTTCCTATAGGTAATGCCCGTATGTACGTTTCTCTAACATATGATTAAACTTGTGTATATAATTAATCAAGCTTGGTGTATGTCAGCAATAGTTGAGAATAAAAACGCATTCGTACATTTTTAAATCTGCTGTAATTTTGAGCATTGCATACGTTTTTCTTTTCATTAATTCATGATGTTTCAGCCGTATTTTATGTAAATATCACTTTTACCAAATGAACTTCAAATAAGAATTGGTCATTTATTAAAACCATAAAAAGACATGAAACATCAAAAGATTAACGAAACGGGTACCGTTTCAAAGCAATACATTTACATAGCCAGTACGTCTGCTCATCAATATTCTCGTAGAATTAGCAAGGAAGTCATACGTGGCTGGTATAGGAAAACTTCATTATTACAACCAAAACTATGTCGTACTACGGCTCGTTCGAAGCCTCGGCGCGACCTACATTTCAGATATAATGCGCGCTGCACAAATCATAATTCAAGAAGCTACAGTTACTGCTTCGCGCCGATATACCCCAGCTGCTATCGAATATTGCGACGCGACCAGAGCTTGGGCTGTACAATTAATCCAGTCGCTATCAAGTTTTACAAACATAATTAGCCAGCCGCGCGCGACTCGACTTGTATCACTTCCGCTCCGCTTAAATTACCACCGCATTATCCACTTATAGTCCGCGAAACTCGTACATATACAGGAACAAAACGCTTCCCCGTAACTCTCGACATATCGCGCTTTTGAGTGTACAATTCACGTTCCACCTGCGAGCTTTTGTCAACGTTTCGTTCGGCTCGACGAGTTTCTCCACGAATATTACAAGCTCCAACTGAAAGAGAGAAAGAGAAAGAGGGAAGAAACGGAGTCAATGGCCCCTACAAGACTATACGTGTAGAGGAAAACGCTGCGCACACTTTATTCTCTATTTATACGTGTCACAGCGAGGCCTACATCCATCCATGTACACCTATACACTCCGTTCTCGAGGCGGGCGCTCCGCAGTTCTCTGCAGCACCAAGCACCAGGCGGATCGATATTGGGAGCAGACACCGCGCGAATTCCCGGTTTCGCCGTACATACGCGTCCAGCCGTGAGACTTTTCCGGTTGTCTTGTAAGTACGGGCCATCGGTGTGCGACATCCGATGCTCTCTCGGGAAATGCGGAGCAGCTCTGAATTAAACGATGCAAAACGAGTTCAAGGTTTGCCTTTGCCCAGCCAACCTTGCACTGCTGTTTCGGGGGTAGGACCTACTGCGGAAGGAGCTTTGCCGCTTTTTTTTATACTCATTTTTTAGGCTGGACCTCTCTAAATTTGAATTAGGCAAATTCCGCTAATGGATAGGCGAAATGTGTCATTGCTATGGCAACCCGCGCATATTTTTACCTACAGATTAGACAGAATTTCACTGCCGCGTGGGCAGACTTTCATTCATTCAAATTTGAAGGGTATAAGAGCCTCCGTTGCACTAGCGCGAGAATATTCATAAAAGTAGTGACTCGTGCACGGAATCCGCAAAAGATATTCTATATGCCTTTCAAGGAGATTAGACACAAAATAAACGATATGTGCGCGGCAGCTTTTGAAACCACTGGAAAATAATCACTCTTCGCGAAGAGATTAGAACTTTGCCTGCGAAATGATTCTGTAGAGATATATAAGGAGGATTTTAAAGCCGATAAGAGACAAAAAGGTCGGCACGGCTTTAAAGTTAAAAAAGTTTTTCGCGCGCACAATGAATCTTTCCAGGCGAGTTATATATCGAAGTCGCGGTGGTATTTCAACGTCAATGATAGAAGCTTGAAAAAAAAATTACGACAAGAGAACCTCTGACGCGCACGCACACGCTAAATATACGCTCTCAAATAAATGAATCTCTTCTCGAAATGTTTTTTTTTTTGTTTCTGACATATTTAAACAAATATGACGTAGATAAAGCTATGTAGATTTTTTTTTATTTCCGTGCGCGGTCGAAATTAGAACGCGTCCGCTGCAAGAAACGATGTGTGTCCTAAAATAAGTGCCGTTTAACGAACTCTCGTCGCTGCGATGGTAAGGAATCAATCTGTTAGCGACAATCGAGAGAGTGAGCATGACTTAATTAACAGACACACACCTTCGAAGGTTTCCATCGAATCAAATCGTTTAGCGCTTTTTTCTGCAACGAACAGGTTGCGCAAGGAGTTGTAGTGATTTGCGAGTACATGGGCTTTTGATAATTGGTTGCACGAATTGCTATATTGTGAAATTTGAATAAATATAGAGATTGAAAAGAGGATATTTAAGTCACTTTAAAATACCTATTTAGTGCACTTACTCTCTTACGTCAATTTGGTTCTGGTGCCGTTAGCTACGTAATTCGATTCTATTAACATAACAATTTTGTTTCTAGCAATTAATCTAAAACATTTTTTAACAAGAAGAGCACATATTATAAATACTAGATAACATATTTACAGTTTTTCCTCGATAGTGATTATTATTAAAGCAAAATTGCAGTAATCATATTAATAACGAACATTTACTTAATAATATTCACTAAACTAATTAATTTTAATAAAATAATTGCATACACCTAAATCCTAGTAATATCCTAATCCTAAATAATCTATTTCCATGCTAATTGTATATATTGTTCATAATTTATTCGACAACGATTGAAGTTACTCTCCCGAAAAAATTGTTCATACTAACTCGAACTTGTCGAATCTTCGAGTGGTTACTTGATAATCAATTAAGCCCTTCAGTAAACAAAAATCGATAATTCATTTAATTTCTTTAGATATTATACTTCTTTCACTTCTTACAGATCTGCTCTCAATTGAGAAACCTCTTCGCTCCCTATTACATTCTCTCATCCATCCCAAGCCCAGCCAACCTTGAAAATCCTTTCGGAAAAAGTTCTATCTCCTGCAGATTTCAATCTTTCTCCAGCAGAAGTCGCACAGTAAAAGAAAAAGGAAAAGCCCCGAAGCAAAACCAAAATCCGGAGTCATTACTCAGTAACCGGATAACAATTCCACCGACGTACGTCCTTGCCTATATATTCTTCTGAAAAGAGGCTTATTTCCTCCAGCGACACACGAGTCTCTCACCAAAGCAGCAGCAGCAGCAGCATATAATAACAGTACAGTATAAGCTTGAAAGTTACCACCGATGCCATGCGTACATATACCACTAAGGCCGGGTAATGCGCTTCTTTATACACATCTATTTGTATAACACGCGCTCGCGTCCGTGTCTGTGTGTGTGTGTGTGTGTGTGTGTGTTTGGCGTCAGTGTACGTCTGTTTGTGTGTGTAGCGATGTCGCGAGCGCAAGTTCAGGAGCGCGGCGATAAATATAAAGATGCTGCGGCCGCAGAAACCATGAAAAAGCCGATATATCGTTATTTTGAGACGATGCTAGGGAGCGTGCTGCAGGCTATCCGCTATTCTCTCCGAGCCACTCGAGCCTCAGTGAACAATTATACCCGCGGGATTCGCGAGCGGATGATGGAGTGGATGATGCAGCGGCTGCTTATTATAATGGATATAACTATGATAGAGGGGAGGGAGTGGTATAAGGCCAAGTGCCGCGGTTGCGCTGCAGCTGTATTCTGTTGTAATAAAAGTGCAGCTAATTGGTTTTCAGGTATTTTATGATTAATCGCAGGTGTTCCTCGGATTAATGAAGGATTTTATTTAATAGTCGTACTACGGACTCGACTACTATTCCGTATCTTATTTCGATTTCTTACGATGAGATTTAAGGAGGTAATTCTGCTGATAAGAAATCTAAAATTGAGAAATTAACAAAAACTTACAGATCTGTGGATAATAGCCTGATAAAGTCACGATTAAATTTGGATGTGGCATTTTTTTTTAATTTTAACACTGTTTCTGATGGGAAGTTATTTTATTATTGTAAATATTTTTCATTTATAAAGTCGATTTGCGCGAAGATTATGTAAAGACTGCGAACAACTTTATAAAGTACCGCTTTCAGAGGCTTCGCTATCTTATGCATCTCCCATTGTTTATGGTTGAGTGCAAAGTAGGGCCCACGTATTAACTATTTGCACTACCCAGCCCAGTGTGGATAAACAATGCTAAATATGTAAGACAGCGATGCGTCCTAATTCCAAAACATTGAAATTTATTAGAACCGTCGACCCATCGGTAGAAGGTTATTTATGAATAATGAATTGATATATTTAATGATTTACTAGTAGTCTAGTCTTGTAAAATATTTGTAAGAATTCTCTTTAAAATTTAACCCCTTTGCAGCGCCTTTTATTATTCACATGAGAAAAGGTCACGTCTTTTCTGAAACCTTTTCGACTTGTGCATTAAGAGGTTTTATATTACGCTATATCACTTTACTGGATCGTCTCTAATGTTTCAGCGCTGCTTTACATCCACCTTTTATAAAGGAGCCGTAAGCAAAGTAGCAAGAGATAACGTTTATGGCCTTCTTTATTGTACGTCTGTGAAACTTTATGCATAAATTCTTTAGTAAAAATTAATTCTTCTTTGCATTTAAAAACCCTTGTTAAATAGTTTGTAGTCATCAACACTTATATTAGATATATCTACAATAATAAAAGAGACATCATGCGATTCGGATAAGACTTTAGAAATTACTGAAAATTGGTATTTTCAAGCTGAGATTGTTCTAATGCAAAAAAAATAACGACATGAAATATATTGTTTGGAAAATCTGAAACACTTTCGAACCAACTAAAAAAATGAGTCCAAACTCCAACAAGACATAATTTATTACATATTTACCAGTAATAACCAGTTATCATATAACCAACCCGAGTAAAGATAATTTATATATAATTATGGACCGTTAATTAACTGACATTAATTACACCAAAAGTTACATATCGTATAAACGTCATTTAAATGTATATAATTAAAAATTTTTCTTAAGATTCGATCCAAATGAAGAAACGCTCCGTTTTAAGATGAGCTTTCACAAAACTAATGACCCTAATTGATATACAGATTATCAATAATTCATATACCAATTAACAATGTATAACGCCAGTATCTAAACCTCGTCCCGTATCAAAAACTGTTACATCACCGCAAAAAAGATCCATCATTTTCGGTATACAGGCGCCACAAAAAAAAACACAATTCGCCCCAGTGCACGCGAAACGCAATAACCGCAGTGGCGCGAGCGCGTCCCTCCTGCAGAATTAAATTTCATCGTCGCTCGCCTCTTCACCTCCCTTTCCGTGTTTGATTTCACCGCCACCTACTCCCTCTCTCACTCTGCAGGCTGCGCTTCTCTCGATATGAGGCACCGGAAGTAGGGCGGAAGGAAGTTGGCAATTCGAGCGTGCGCTGCGCCGTCAGTCACGGGCTCGCTGCCCTGCTACTGCCGCGAGATTTACCCCGCGTGCGCGACTGACTCGAGCTGCTGCTTTCCCCTATTTATTATTGCTCTCACCTCGAGCTTTGACCCAACTTCAGTTATATCAATTTGGGATTATTGTTGCATGCGACATAGTTTTCGCTGAGATTGCTCCTCTTTCGCCTTACTTTATATACCCGAAACGGAAGGAAATCATTTTTTAATATGATGAAGTCACATTATGAAAAAGAAACTTATGGTAGGTCTGATGGACTTTAGCCGTAATAAAAAAAAATCTATTACAGATTATTTCCTTGAAAAAATAATTATTATAATATGTAAATAACATGTTACGGTTGATTTTCTATAACGAGACTTTTTCGTAAATCAACAATTTTTTTCATAAACGTGGATATAATCCAGTTTCCGAGTGATTTATGGAGATTTCAGCTGCGAAATCATAAAATAGGCGCCCTGTAATCCATTAAGCAAAGAGAATAAAAATCGATAAATATTAATCAGCTTAAAAATACGCATAAATCTAAAAGATCATTTGGGACGCCTCGACTTTTATGATGGGGTTAGTGAAAAAAAAGCTCGGCTTACTTTGCTAATTTCTTATAAAAAAATTTATTATGACACCAATAGACTCTGATTACCGACGACATAAAGCGAAAAACTCGTGTTTGATTGGGTCAATGAATATTTATATTACCGGCAATAAAACGTGATGCGAACGAAAACAAACAATCACATTTTATCAGCTTGACTCTTTTTCATATATGTATATATACATATATATATATATTATATATAGCTGTCTAAAAATGATTGTACTGTAGTCGCGCATAGCTAAGCAGAACAGACGGTAGATCTACTCAAATATAACATTCATATAAAAGTTGTCACAATTCTAATCGACGTAAAATATTTTATTACGAGAAAAATTTGCTAGAATTAAACCAGAACATATCACCACTTTTAAATTACTTGTGAAGAACGATACTGTGCTTAGATAAGCCCATCTACGGTTTAAAAAACAAAACGAAACATTGATGATGTGTTTTATCCCATAAGACACAATTGACTATGTTTAACTGTTGAATGATTTTTTAATATCCTTTAAGAATATTTTTTTCAAACGAACGAGTCCTCATTATTTCATTATAAATTGAAGCTGTAGTAAAATAGCACTCGAGCGTCTTTATGGGTCAAGTATATGCGCATTATGTAGATGCGTATGTAGGTATTTGTAATTGCGTTTTATTTCGAATGCAATTCAAAGATATGGAACTGAGTATCCTTTAAAAGACTAAAGAACCAACTGAGTAGACGGTATTACTTGATTACAAATCTCGTTATATGCAATTTATATCTATAAAAACTATGAAAAAGAAATAACACTGTTATTTTTATATTATCTTATAATATAAAAATATAATATATTAGACAGAGAAGGACATTGGAAAAAACGAGAGCTTCCAGTAATGCTAAACATATGTTTTCACGATGATACTCTCAATCGTATTAAATAACATTATATAAAATTATAGTAAATATTGTTTTTTTTTTATACCCTAAATAATTTTTATTACCATTGTACATATTAGACAAAAGGTAAAAATATCGTTGACTTTGTTATGATCAAATGATAATTTGTTATAATAAACCCGGCTATTGGTGCGTTTAAATCTAACGCACACGCACATACCTCTATGCTGGGCTTTCTCACCTCGTTTCTCGACTAGCACAAGCCATCGGCTTTTTCCTCTCTCCACTACTTCATAACTATACGCTTTCCCTTTCCAAATTATAACAAATTTTTATCTCGACATTCTCACTGATGGATCACAGTTGTGAATTACTGTAAATAATACTTTTACGGTGAGTTGTGGCGTTAAAGCATTTGTAAAAAAGAAAAATATACTTTTACTTATATTCGTGTGCATTGTAATAATTAAAAAGAATCTATTTTTTTACACTTGTGTCCCACAGCCCTAAAGAAAGACGTAATAAATAAACGTCCGAAACGTCGGCCCTTTAGTTAAAAGTTTTTTTATTGGTTCGGAAGGATCGCTTTTCACCTGGAACATTGTTATTTACATTTGTAAAATTTAATACAAACTTAAAAATAATAAGCATCAAGTTTCAAAACAAGCGGTCGATAGTTTAACCAATATCAATCATTGAAATACCGCTAAACAAGTAATGAGTCTGCAAGGCTTACATTATCAAATGTTACCGAAACCGTTAGAATTCAGTCGATAAAACTCATCGAACCAAGCAACCGATATCTGCTCATTTCACTCAACTTCATCATTATATTGTACAAATTTAAAATTGGACAGACTCGAGGCATCATAAAATCTACGAATGTATCACTTCATATACCAGCAATCCGAAACCATGTTTGTCGACATAATATACAATTCAATCCCTCGCAGATGAAAACCCATTCTAAAGAAAGAAAGACGTGCATGTACAGTACAGTGGTTCAATCAAAGAGAATTGGATAATGCCAGAAATAACCGAATTGACAGCAATTAGCTCTTACTGCGCGATCGCCGCAGCAGCCCAAGTGTCAATTAGCGGACGTCCGATATGGCTGGTGCCGCTGATGCGGGTCGAGATAAAATCGCGAGGGCGATGACAGCGACGACGACGGGAACAGAAGCGTCGATTCAATTCTACACGGCGACGACGACGCGGTCCACGTCGGATCGTCAGATGCATCGCCGCCGCAGCTTCCGACGTACGATTGAATTTGACAATACAATGGGATATATCGTATTATAGTGGACGTATAACTTCGTTTTGTCGTAATGAAATCGGATGTGTACTGGAGGACGCTTTTATTCATCGATAAGGAATTGCTCGTGAAATATGGTAGGATTCTATATATTACAAGTGAAGCAGGTGGTGAGTTGTTCTATTTTAGAATATGGATAAAACTAGGAATCGATAAGACGATGGTTGTATATAAACATATGTGCTAGAATAGATGGTAATATGCGTAGCTGCTATCGAACTTGGTAACGTTACATTTGGGTCGACAGGTTATTTAAAGCTTTGTAATTTTAGATATCATGGATGTATAAGTTTTTAGCAAACCTTTAACAGTCATTAACATTGGAGAAAGTTTTTTTTTTTTTTTAATAAATGGAAAGCTTTTGATATCATTCCAGGATATTAAAAAGTCATTTTACCTGTGATACTCGAATCTATCATGTATTAATTACCTTTCAAGCTGAAAGAGTAATACAAAAGTATGTGCATTCTGAATCCCAAATTATGGAGTGTCCGACCGAAGCCGATCCTCATTCTACTTATTTATTTATAAAACGATCGTAAATTCCAACTTTGTAAAGTGAAATTTTTCACAACTCTCCTATTCTCCCGTTTAATAATAGCCGGGAAACTTTACACTTTAAAGGTGACTGTGTACCATATATATACTATCATTAGTCTTGCGTCACGGAAATGGGAGACGAAGGACGAAATGCGAAAAGAGAAAAGCAGAATGTATAAAAGTTTCCGCAGAGAAGGAGGTAAAAAGCTTTCGTAGAAACACTATGGAGAAAACACTATACGTGCTTAGAGTTTGGAAGGTGCGCGTGCAAAACAAAATATTCTGCTTTACCGCACAATTTTCCTAAGCCATGTATTTTTCTGTTTATACTTGGCAATTGAATGGAATTTTGTTCTAAAAGCGAAATTTCTAAAAGTGGCTGCGGTTCTTGTGTAAAAGTTCATTATTACTTACTAAGAGTTAATGAAATCACGTAATGAATCAAAACGTTTACACTTTAGTAAATTTAACATTAGTATAATTCCTTTTTCCTTCAGTCAGGAAAACAAGAATCATTTATTGTTTTACAGAACCTCGATAATTATTACACGACTCGAATCCACAGCCACTGAAAGTCAAGGAAAAGAGATGAAATATTCGTTTCTGACGTGTAGACGTTATCCTGCCTTTTCCAGAATCGCGGCGCATGACATGAAATATTCAAAGCTACGGCGAAAGGCACGACGGGTATTCCACACCATCTACAATACACAGCGGCGGACTGCGTCAACGCGCGACGGCCTGTGTGCGGGGCTCGTTAAGGGCTCTTTCACGCCAGTCACTGCTCGCGCAAGCTCTTCGATTTTACACCGGGGAATAATGCATCGACTCTCTCTCTCTCTCTCTGTCTCTCACTCTCTTTCAGCACTTCTCCCTTCTCCTTTCCTTTCTCCCTATCCCTGTGGTGAAAAGCGAGTGAGAAAAAATGTTTTAATGGATGGTGATGGGTTAGTGTTCGACGTCGTTCGGATCAATTTTCGATCGAAGGTGTGTAACGAGATAGGGAGAAAGGAGCTTTTGTTTTATAGGTATGTTCGGAATTTCGAGCGCGAGAAACTGTTCCAAAGTTTTTGACGAGATAATTAATGAGGAAGGTGGATGTTTCAATTGATGGTCTGAACTTCTGTGGACATATAGTATATTGTTTTATTCTTGTAATAAGAGTAGAGTAGAAAAGTTTTAAATTGTACGTGAAAACTCAAGGAAAGGGGATACACGTTCTCTTTAAGCTTGTTCATATTTTCTACGCAGATAAGAAAATTGAATCTTGATAACAGCTTTTCTGAACTACATATTCTGAACTAGCTGTATTGTACGTATAATACTCCGTAAATTGCTTTTTTTATCCCATCCGTCTTTACAATTTCGTTTAAGTATTGCATTTTATATATTCATTATTAAATGATAGATCCACAACAAAAAGTTAATAGATATAAGTGGATTTTAATTTGGTTTTTATCGATGTGCAACGCAAATTATAAATAAATGCTATCGCCGATATCGGTTTTCATCAATTAGCATACACTATTTTTTCACAATAATTGATCGAACGGTATTTTGCTTAGAAGCAAAAAAATTCTTAAAAATATATTATATAGAACTGCCATTCAAAGTAGAGCGCATATGTGTATCTTATCGGGAGAGGAAAAAAAGACTGCGACCTTCCGCAGTCACAATCAGTACAACACACACATACACAATTTCTATAAAGTCAGAATTCAAAATAGTCTAATTAAGTCCTTGAACTTTAGGGGAAGGAAATTCAAAGAAAAGCCGCCACTGGCCTCTCTCTCTTTTTCTCTCTCTCTCTCTCTCTCTCTCTGTCTTTCTCTCTTTACCTCGCTCTCGCTCCGTAACTTCCTCGAAATACAGAAATAAAGGAAGCAAAGCAAATAACGGCGTGCGACGCGCTCCAAGTAAATAAAAGGGCGGGAAAAATGTATGAGTATAGAGCGCATATATACGGGGAGAGCTTCTGCTCGAAATAGATCTAGTTTAAAAAAGCTCCGCAAGAGAGAGAAAGCGCGAGAGATAGAAAAAATGCTTTAAAGCTTTAAAGTGAAAAGGAGAGATAAACTAAAAGAGGACAGAAAGAAATGAAAAAAAAAAAGGGGAGCTGTAGAGAAATACAGGCAAATTAAGGGAGATAAACTGGTGAAGCAAAACTTAATAGAATAGAAAGATCAGTTGAATATAAAGCATTTGGAGGAGCAAGCGAATGCCAATGAAAATTGAGAGGATATAGAGGACGTTAAATATTTTATATTTTACGAGATAAAAAGTAAATTGTCATTTTATTCTATATATATATAACGTTCACTTTTTATACATTGCAATTTTTATTGTTATTTAAATAAAAATATATACGATGGGAACAAATGTTAATAATTTTAGTCCCAGCTATATAGATACTTATTTATCCGAAAATGTATATAGAAATAATCTATGTTAGAAATGAAAGACAGTATACGCGTAACAAAAAAAAAATTCAGAATGAAAAGTTAAATACAATCTCATTGTAGTAATAGGAAAATTGGTATTTCCATCCAAGATTTCTACGAATACATGTGCGTAAATTCAATCATCTATCAATAGAAAATTTGGTGAGTATTTATAATGCCAAAAGATTTGACAAAAATTCTGTCTCATTCATATATAAGTCACCGTAATTTACCGACTATAAATAATAATGGAAACTCAATTGCAAACACCCTTGCAAGGCTATAGAAATGCGAAAAAAACTCAAACTGTAATCATTGCTTCTTAAGATCAATCGATCCTCAACGCGAAAAAATCTCACAAAAACTATTACAGGCGAATTCCGCTATAGTTTATTCTTAACCAGTTAGATTATTCATGTACAGGCGCAGCGTCTCGAGCAATCACAGCTATACGATATCCTACAGCCACGTATGTATATCACAGTAGCGTTCAAGGTATTAGCAGATCTATAATTTCTGTTCCCCGAGAGTAAAGAGAGAGAGAGAGAGAGAGAGAGAGAGAGAGAGAAGAGAAGAGACGAGCGGCGTATTCGCAACGATGGCCGATGGCCTATTTTTATGTAAAAGGCCGAGCGCAACGAGCGTCTCTCGCCGCCGAGTATATATATATATAATATACGAGCTCGAGACTCTCGCTCCTCTCGTTATCGCGCTAATAAATAGCGAGAAGGATGAGTCCGGGATAGAAAGACACATTGCGGAGAGTCTGCGTGCAGCAGCGTCCAGCTTCTTTCCTTTGCTGCCGCCGTCTGCGCCGCTACACGCCAGCACGGCAGCAGCGCTCGACTTTATTGGCAGATCAATTTAGCGATGATTCCTTTTTGCTTGTCGCCTGCGTGTGTTATGTGCAGTAGTGCGCGAGCCTATACCGTTATGTCTCCGCGGAGTGCTGAAAGCGCGCACGAGGAATCTCACGCGGCCGCGGTTGTGTAACGCAGCTACTAGGATTGAGGCGAAAATCAAATTTAGCGAGAGAGATGCGAGAGTCGTAAAACGCCCTGCTGCGCAAAGGGGAAGAAAATTTAAACTTTATCGCCTTCGAGATGAATTTTTTTTCACCTTCATCGTTTTTTTCCTTGACTCTCTTCTGTACTATTTTCAATTTTCAACCCAATGCATACTTATTTGGTGTTAAATTTTAATTAAATTCTCTGTCTGATTACTCTGAAATTCAATATTAAGATACGAACAGGCAGATACGCAATCATATCTATATTTTCCGGCGTTGTATTACTGATAAATTTTACATAATTTAATGAAAAATAGCTGGCATGCCACCCGCGCTTCGTTATCACATTCATTCAATTGCAGAATAAAAATTAATAAATGAATATTCGTAATTATCTTGTAGGCGTCGATGTAATAATTGATCAGAATCTTCATTAAATTTATACATTTTTAGTTCTGTAGAAGTAATTATTTTAAATGAATACAATGAATACAATTAATATTAAAAAAAAATACCGAGTAGGTGTAATGTTTTTGATAATCTTGATTAATTATTTAATTACACCAATTAAAAGCATTAGTTTATACCTCGTTACAAGCATCAAAAGCGACATGGTGACTAAGTGGTAAATTGTGTAAGTCTAATCACCGAATAAATTAGCTTTATGTAACAAATGGCCTGTTTTATTCTGTAAAATGTATAATATAATAATTAAACAGATTATATTAGCTGGCGGTCTTTACTATAACTTACTAAAAACTAATGGAAGTAATTAAATCTTTATTTTACTTTAGCAGTTTGATTTTAATTAGAAAAAAAACACAGCCGTAACGATCCTTGATTAGGGGCTGGATTTCAGACGGACATCAAGGAACGATTTACGAGCTGTCATAAAATTTTTTAACCTTATTTCACGTAATATATCGCAGCCAGTGTAATTGGAACCAACCAACATTTTTACAAAGTCGAAAAATAATTGCCTAGGAAGGAACTTTCGAGAGACACATATAATAGTTCTAAGTCGAATGGTATCGATGTCAATACCGAATCTGGTATATATGATCACATCTGGTGCAGCAATCAATTGATTCTTATTGAACTGTTTACTACAACATCCATTGCTTTTAACTGCAGCAATAAAAAAATGCGATAGCTATATATCGTTCATTAAGTGAAAAAAGTTGCAGCCTGTTATATAAACAATAGTTTACGATCTATCGGTATTTGATATTAGTAATGATGCAAGATATTTCTTAATCATAGGAAAAAATTATTTGTTAACTTTGAATCCACAAGCAATAATTCATACGCAACTGGAAATGAAATTTACGCTATCCATTAAGATTAAAAAGCACGCACTTTAAAAACAACTGGAAGCCCGCATTTCAAAACTCCAAAATTACTACTGGAAGCGAAAACCAAATCCCAAAATCTAGGCCAACTCGATATGAAGCAAGTCCCAGCGCTCATTACCGCAAAAACTTAAAAAAATAGAACGCTCGAGCTCACATCAGCGAATAAAAAATACTCCCAAAGAAAGGAAGCCATCTCGTTTTCGCCTCGACTTCTCCACATCTGTTTTCCATCCCTCTCTCCATTGTTCTTCCCAGCAGACTTCCGCGACAAAGCTTCCCCCCTCCCACCCCGCTCACATTGTTCGCCAAAAAGGCGAAGAAAGGAAAAAGAAAGAATACTTGCCCGAGCGTCGAGAGAAAACCGGAGGCGTTCCCCTCGGCGTAGAGGCTGACTATGTCGCCGAGGTGGAGGAAGCTCGCCGATCCCAGGATCTCGCCCATCTTGGCTCCTCTCTGACGATAGTCCTTTATCTCAAATTCGTGGATCGTTCATGGCTGCGGCAGCTGACGCCCTTCGACCTTCGCGACTCCCACACGCTTGTCGTGAATGCAACCTGTGAATAATGCAAAGCGCTTTTTAATTACACTCGAGGACGCTGAGACAAAAAACATTTATCGTTATGGCTCGAGGGACTGTGAAATAATGCGGGTGTAATTCCGAAATGATTGTTATTGCTGCAATGTATTTGGACTAAGCGATTTGGTGGTTTTTTATACTTAATTTTTATACGATATACTTTTATTTTTATTACAGATTTTCTGTCCTTGTGATAGATGTATTTTATGATATATAGGATATCCCTATTAAACTTTAAATACTTTTTTGAGAGAAAAAAGATTTTTAATATTCCGCATCTTATATGATCCATAAAAAATACAATTAATTTCTTCTATCTTAACCTGTAGTCTACGATTTAAAAAATTTACTATTAAAAAGTAATCTGAGGTCCCCAACTTCGAACCAAACCAAGGTCGGATGTTGATGAGTATAGAACGTCATGTTGGCGTTCTAAGGGTTAAAGGATGGTTATATAAGGAAGAAATGGCTTAAGTTTTTAGTAGCGTCAGTTTTAACTTGAATTGAAAACAAAAAGTTCTTCAATAGATGAGTCGGAAAATCTATTATTCTATTCTTTATTCAAATAAGGTTGTAATAAAAGTTAAATTATGTGATTTTGTCCTTCGGGAAGTACTTCAAAAATTGAATTGACCAAAACTTTCTCATATACGTATAAACAAAGAGCTTCTTCGTAAAATATTGTAGCAAAATAGAATTTCATTTACAGTATTAAACTATCTGCTCGAAAAGCCTTTCCAACTTTTAGCTAGATTTTTATATATCATGACATACTGAAACTGTAATCCAGAGAAGCTACATACTCAGGGGACTATTCGTTCTGGTTCCAAAATTCTATAAAGGTAGTACATAACTTTCCTTTTTTCAATGTAGGCAACATGTTTCCCTTGAATAACAAAGTAAAATAAAAATGGAGTATCTGTTCAATCTTCAATTGAGCAAACTACCATGGGGTGAACGTTGCCCAAGGGTATTTTAAAAAATGTACCCTTCATGAATAGAAAGTGAATATAGTCTACCAACAGCCTCTATGTGTCGAGAAAGATTCATACTTTCTTTACAAGTAGATACGAAGTGACAAACCGTGACGTCTTAGAATGCCTAGACACCTTTCACGTCTGTCTCAGTGTCTAAAGAATTTTTCTTCATCACACGTCACAAAATTTATACTTTCAAATAGTCCAAAAATCTCTCTCTTCGAGTACTCGTTATTACGAATTCTGCATGCTCCAACTTTCTTTAGCACCTTATACGCATTATCTGAATCTACTTAATGAAACTGATTCAACTTCATTCCAAGTGCGTCATCATCCTCCGACTACATTTTTTCACAGTTGAACAAAAAGCATTGCTTGTTAACAATGTGTCAGCGTTATAGTTATCGCGCAGCCGCAGCCGCAAGTTGAACAAACTTTATCGTTCAACTGTCCCACAATGAGCCCTAAACGTTTAGCTTCGTCCAGAAGCGCAAAATTAGTCCCAGGCGATTACAATCAAACAGAAAGCAGCGAGTGTCCAATCGAAAGATCTCCGGTGCAGCGGCGCGCGCCCGAGCAGAACAGTAGCAGTCGTCACTGCTCGTACATGTATACACGACAGTCGACTATACGCGACGATTCAATTAAAGTACTCGTGTCAGTCGCTGAATGCGCGTCTCGCGGAGCGTGAAAACGACTCGGCTCCGCGTCTATCTTGCCTCGTATCTCGCGCTCTCTCGCCGCGGATATATCAGATTTTCCGGGATTGTCTCTCCGGAAACCCGTCTCGCGCACACGCCAACTCTTTCGCGCGTTTCAGTCTCCCTCTCGCTCTCTCTTTCTCTACGCTCGCTTCTACTGTTATATGTATACGCGCGCTCGCTTACGCGACTCTGTATGTGTCAGCACTCGCTTTCCACTCGATCATTTTGCCGCTGTGCGAGCTCTTCTTCTTTGTTATCATTCTCCACCTCGGCGTAGCCATGGCGGTATATTAGATTTCGCGCGGTGTGCGGACACCGGTGCGTACTTTTGTTGTTAGTCCCAGGTAGGTATGTTTTTGTTCCGCATAGGTTTTGATGCTGCGAGCAAAATGGGGATTGCAACGTTGTACTGCGAGTTGTCTCTTTTTGAGACTCCAATGGCTTCAGCGAGTACTGTGCATATCGTCGGCTCGCTGGAAAAGGTTCTATTTCCAATTTCAGTTTGGAAAAGATTCTGAAAAAGGTGTGAAATTGTATCTCGATTTTCAATTTCGAATTGAGGTTCTATCTCGCGAAAACTAATTCTTGCTTGCGAGGATATTATTCTTACTTTTATTTCATCTACTATAGTTTCAATTAAGAGCAACGAGAAAATTATTTTATATAAAATTTCATATTTATTCATTTTCTACTAATTTAAGGTTGAATAAAAAAAATTACATTCGCAAATAGAAGCTTTTTTAAATTAAAAATTTGAAATAGAACCATTTACAATTTAAGATTTAAGATAAGACTTTTTTCCACCGAGCAGAAGATATAACAATTTTTTCAAGTTCGTTGAATTATAGACTTAACAAGATAACCCTTGCAAGAGACACTGGCAAAAGTCGAACATCTTTCATGTACATTAATTAATGAACAAATTACTGTATTGTAACATTTAACTACGTAAATATAAATTTTTGTACATATACCTAGTATCGATTTTGTCTTATAAAAAAACTTTAAAGTATGTTAATAGTTAAGTTTACAGTAAGAAAACTTTTTTTTCCACTTAAAAGCAATAAGTTAAAATTTTGAAGTTGAAATTGGTACTGAAAAATTTAATTGGAAAATTTATCGCAGAATCGTGGAGAGCATGAAAGGAACCTTAGATTGACCTAATTTTGAATCGCCTTCTACTAGATGTGCGCGTCGAGTTGATAGTCTCTTGCACATATACATATATACACATATGTGTGTATCTACTCGTAAGCTTGCATATTTTCAACTGCATACCTGACTACAAAAAGTCTTGAATAAACTGACTCTCGTGTTCATGGCGAGGTTCATGGACTTTCTATGTATAACACGAAACTCAGGATAGCGTTTTCCTTTCCGAAAATGCCTTAAATTTTAACTTTTCAATTTACAAAAATTTAATGGATTCTCATTTTTATTTCGTTTCTTTTTGACATATGTCTGAGTTTTGTGAATAGATCTCAGAAAAACCTGAAGAGGGGAGTGAATGGATACTCCTAAAACGTAGAAACAATAAATTGCTTATACATAATTTACAGTGATGAATCTTTTACATTCCTATGGAATTGAAGCGAATAATAAAATCGACTATTTTATCTTGAATTTTAACGTTTATTGTAATTTAATAATCCAAAAGAAATATTTTACTGCAATAAATCTACACTTGTCGCAGAGTATGAAAAAACTGGAAAATATAAAATAGAAAATGTTTCTACTCATTATTCGAAAGAAGTTTAGTATGTTGTTCATTTTTTTAAACTTTATATTTCGGATTCGGAAAAGTTTTGCTTACTAAAACTAATAAAATCTAGTTGGAATCTTTTTATTCGTTCATTAGAAGTCGAGATATTGCACTGTCTATATTAGCGATGGAGTTAACCGCGTCGAGAGTTTTTGTAAGCAATCGAAAACATTTTTAATTTTTATTTTCCCAGCATTGTATAATTTTACCTTTATTATTTATTATTTATTAGTATTCTACTTATCTTCTACTTATTTTACCAATGGAAAAAAGCATGTCTTGCAGTAAATGACATTCATTTAATGTTAATGAACGTGGATTAGAATATGGCGAATTTAATAGAATACGTTGACGGATTTCTGGCTATACATTAGTCCAAATTTCACAAATTAGCCAGATTCTGCAAGGATCTGTTCAGAAACCCTACTACTATGTAGACAGAAACTGCTCAATTTTTAAAATTCACATTAAACGCTGGTTAAATAATTTACATAAAGTTAAATTAATGAAATATCTTCTGTACATCGTTTAATATAGAAAAAGTGAAGTTGGAATGTGATTAACGAAAGTTAAAATACATAAGCAGTGAAATAAAAAGAGCTAAATTTTGAGGTTAATATACTCGCACAGCTTGCAGTCGCACGCGTATATATACTCATTGAAACATCAGCCAATTAAATGCCAGGAGTGAGCAGAGCCAGTGCGACGGGCTCATCGCTCACGACCCGCGGGCACAGACGCGAAATCTGTAAAATACTTGACGGCCAGCGCAGGAAACTTCCTATAGCGGGTGCTCGTTATGATAGTTCTTATGCACTGTCCATAAGTTATTTGCAGAGGTCGCGTCTGTGCCCACGGGTGTGAATACATTTATTTTACAATAAAAGAAATGTATAGCAATTACGTTTGCTTTAAAAGTGTGACTATTTATTTTTCTCGGCAGACTACTGTGGCGTCAGTAATAAACACTATATTTGTATATAAACTGTTCACACTGATTTGTATATGCAAGTATGCGACAGTACTGACGGGAGAGCTTATACCCGACTTTTGGACGGTATCCGAACGAAAATATGACTACAGATTTACGAAACGTACGTGTAGAATCGCTCTTCCGTTTCATAGAGCTGCCGTACAAAAATAGGCTTTCTCTTTGAGGAAACAAAACGTTTTACGTGTTAATCTTTGCTTATGAACCTAGATTCTGGTCAGATTATAATTTAATTTTGCTCAGAATCTACTTTATTATGGATTTATATATAAAGCATTGCTTCGTGGAAGATCGACAAATTTAATTTATATGATTACGTAGCATTTAATACAGATGCTGAAATACAAACAACAACAAAGCTGTCTACTTTTAATCATTTTTAAAACATTATCTACATAAAGCTATACAAAGAACAACTGTTCTTTTATAATTTTATCTTATTTACATAAAGAAAAAAATAATAATTCTCTACGAACAAAAAAAATCAACAAATTTTGTTTTCTTATGGTTAATACCACTCACTTCCTAAAGAATCATCGTGGTCACTTTTTGCTGGTTCATTATAAAAATTATCTCGTTAATTACAGGGAAACATTTTATTCAAAGATAAAAATATTCAGTGTTCCAAAAATGGCATCAGATTATACCGCGATAAAGAACAAAAAGAGAATTCGGGTGCACGAAATAAAAGGAAAACAGAAGCCTCGTATTCCAGTCGCGTTAATGTATATACCAGAGTCTGGCACTTGACGAGACTTTGTGAATTTTAATTGAGGAACGAACGGAGCAACTGCGCGTGTATTATTATTTGTTTGATATTCGTCGCTGCATTTTGTATTAGGCGATTTGTGCGGTCGAACGTATGAATTATGTATTTTAATTGATACTTTATCAGTTTGAGCAGAACATGAGATTTCTCATACCTTATCGGCTATAACGATTTTCCTCTAATATTCTGCTTAGCTGAAATGTAAGGTTTCAAAACGGTACTATCTTCATGCATACTTGATGAAAGAATTTTCGACTTTTGAGAAGTCATGAGCACATTTTTAGCAGTATATATGTATATCTTTTGGTAAGAGAGCTTGGCTTAATAGCATTATACAATTAAATTTCCATTTCTTATTTTGATATTAATTGCACTTTAATAATACAATTTGAAAACTTTAATAAAAAAAATATTCCACACTTTCTTAATACTTATTCCACAGTATTCATCCCAAGATCTTATTAAATTTTGTTTTGAAATTAAAAAATATAGGTACTTGTTAGAAAGTCTATATTAGGTAGATGATATTTAATTCATAAACCATTACGTAGCACTTTTAAATATAAAAAATATGAATCAAGTGTGAATAACAAAATAGACGAAACATCGTATCATTTGAACGGCGCCGAAAGATTTTTATAGCACTCTAACCTAAAAATCGCAACTTCGTTACTTGTTTTCGGCATCTCGTACTATAAAATACGGTATGAAACTGGTACGTAAAGGCTTTTTTACTTCACTCGTTACAGCCCTCGCCTTCGGCTTGGACCGTAATTCTCTCATTCGTAAATAAAGCCTTTCCGTACCCGCTGTATAATGTACTATTAATTGTCCTATTTTAAAAGTACAAAATAAAAATAGTAGATTCTTCAGTTTCCGTTTTATAAGGAAAATCTTTATTTATTTATTAAAATCTTTTCAAACAAATTCCGAAAATGTGAATTTGAAGCCAATATAATTATGATTGATATTTCAGATTGTGCAGACAATGAATGAAGGTTTGCCAACCCATTATATAATGATTTCCATGGATATAGTTTTGAACAAGCTGGTCCACTCTGTTAACGAAGAGAATTTATTAGATATAGCAAGTAAACTAATGAACCTACATTCAGAACGCTATAATTGTAGATTTGTACATAAATGAATCAAGATTCTCGGATTAAGTCCCGATTGCTAAGTCGACGGGTTCCGTTGTATACAATAAACAGTTATAGGTACAATAATATTTTTTAGATATAAATTAGGAACATATCCAACATTAGAAAAATTAGTTTGGGTTCACCTAAACTTTGAGACAAAGTTATGCAAGGACACAAACCTGAACTTCAGAAGTACATGATGTGGAATTCACTAAAAGAAGATGAGATGAAAAGAGTAGTATAATTTGTCTCGAAAGATTTCGACATAATCATTTGATCCAAAAGCTGCCAACTAACTGCTCTTAGAGAAATTATTATTCATAATTAACAAAATTTATTAATAAATCTATTTGTAAATTCTTAATAAATATCTTAAAAGGAGATTCTACCAGTATATACATTTTTTACACATATATTATAGTTAAAACAGTGTTCACTTTAACCTGTACTTGATATGTTTAAATCTGGAACCTGATCAGTGTTCTTACAAATATGTTTTCGATGTTTAGGTACCTTTCGATTTCCACTTCTATTTGCAATAAATAGAAAGAGAAAGAAAAGCGACATATGAGCAATTGTATTGCTTTCTTATCTAGAGAGGAAGCTTTGCATCGTTTACAAAAAAAATTTTAAAATGCTTAAATACTATTTTTAACATCATTAGAACAAAAATTGACTATGTATTATGATAATTTACAATACGCGTTTAAAACAGCTTTCAATTACTAACAATTTGAAACCTTGCAATTTGCAGGTAGCAACTTTTGTATTCTAAGCTAAACGAATAAGTTACCTCACTGAGACGTCGCTAGTATCAGGTGAGGATATCTTAAGCCAGCGAGAGTTTAGATTAGAATAAAAAAAGTGTGTAGGTACTCATGGCTAAAATAACGAGTCAATGGTACTAGAGAATTTTATTGAGATCATTTTGAGACACTAGGAATGACAGCAAGTACGTGAATTTTACGTATATCGAAAAGTACGGTTCGAATGAGGAACTGATTTGGCTCTGACATCCCCTTAAGAGTTATATATTTTTTCCAAACATTTCGGTATAGGTTTCGAAAATATTTGAATTTTTTTGATTTTTAATTTTTTATATTTTTAATCAAAGAATGGTTTGATGGATTTTGAATTTTGACATCTCACTTTATTTGCATTTTCAATACTTTCAAAATATGATTTTTTTAATCATGATAATTCAATATCTAAGAAATAATAATTTGTTTAAAATTTTTAGTTATATTATAGTCAAATATATGGATATTTTTTCATATACTAAGAGAGAAGTATAGAATGTATAGAATGTATCTGAATAATAAATATAGAATGTTAAAAAAACTATGAGGCTTTAAAGAAGTATGGAATTAAGCAGCACTTATTAAACATATAACAGGTAATAAACACCGTTTATAAGCAGTCAAAAATATAATCAAAATAGTAAATAAATTTGAAGTGATTCACAAATAGTATTAAAAAAACTAATTTATTAGTTATATATTTGAAACTTTAATAATAACTGAAATTTGAAAATTATTTATTAAAATTGCTTGTGCATTTTCGTAGATCAATCTGTTATAAAAAATTATTTTTCTTGGGGTTATTTTATAATAACATTATTTATGTAGAACGATAAAGGTAATTTTATGTACAGTAGCTTTTTTTCTTCGTAATTATATTTAAAAAGGGTTCTGCAATTCGTTTTGTTGTAGGTTTACACTTTTTCACAAACGATATTCTTACTTCGCTGCTTGCGTGCGAAAAATAATGCCATTTCCTCGTCGTATCGCCCCTATATGTTTCGTTTTGCTGCAGTGTACTCTAATATATATGCCTTAAGGTAATATCTGTTGTCTGCAATACGAATATCTGCAGCATTTTGCATAGAAAATATTAACTAAATATATTTATGAAAATTTTTTTGTAAATACACTTCATTTTTGAATGGTTCGAAGGTAAAGGGAAATCAGATTTTTGAGACGTGTTTCATCTGCCTTTTTAAAAATTACTACTGTTAAGCTGCGATCTTTCAACTGCACCCTTATCTATATATTCAAAAAAGTTACATTGTAAATTTAAGAGATGATAAAAAATTTACATATATATATATTAAGTTTCCTGTTTGTAGGAAAGTATACATTCATTTTACTATCAAATATGAACTACCTTACATTTTACACACGTCACGAGCTTTGTTCATAAAAAAATATCTGATCATTCTTTCACAACTCATCATTCAGCCTTTCAGCCAACTGCAAAGTAGTTTTTCTAATTAACTCCTTTCTAACAATCCTTTTTTGTATAAAGGACGTTTTTTATTGAACGTTACGGACTGCAAGATGAATTATGTTGTAAGTTTATCCGTGGACTCATCCATTGCTTTATACTTTATGAGATATATTGCAATTTATTGCAATTAGTTTATTCAAATTTAGTAACCGTAATTATTAGAAATTATTATTAATAATTCTTAAGAAAATGAAAATTATTTGTTTTATACATAATTATAAAAACAGAATTAATGACTTGATTTGATTACATTGATTTTTGAAGTAACCCATTAAAAATTAACGTAAGTTTTTTAACTTTGTATGTCACTTTCAAGAGTAATAATCTTGAAACTATACAATCCAATTTGGGATCTCAAGTTTATGGCCGCTGCTATCGCATCGTAATGGTCAACACGATAATAATATTGGATAAGTTTATAAGCATGTTTTCAAGTATCTATAATGATACCCATTAACGCTAGCCTTTGTCAATTCATTATATCTATATATGTAATGCCAAATCAAATTCCTTGGGGCTGGGAATTGTTCAGTCATTTAGAAATTGTACATGATCGAAATTTGTTTATCAGTTCAAACAGAATAATTTTCCATCGTGATTGTTCATATTTATCAGCATGATCCAGAGTCGATAAAAAAAAAGAATTTCAACAGATAGCATTTATAAATAACACTTTCTCTTGGAACAACACTGAATTCTAATGTACGAAGTAACTATATATTGCTTACGAGATTAGAAAGAACAACACAACAGGATAACTGGACGAATCGATGCAGCTTTAAAGATTGACATTATCTGCGTCAAGATTATTACCATTGATAAGATAAAAGATTGATACGCTTTAAGTACAAGAGCAGCTAAACGCCTATGCGGTGCATATAGCAGTGATATTTTGTACATAGCAAAGTTTATATTATGTGAAGAAATTAAACTAAATAAATGAACCACGATTGAAAATATATTTAACACGATGCTTTTATTTTCTACGCAATATCATGGTTTTAAACTAAATGAAACAAAACAAAATTATATGTATTGTATATTATTAGTATTTCACATGCTCTAGGTTAATAATTGCAAGAGTTTCCAATGTTTCCATCGTGCTATTTAAATATTTAATGCTTTATAGTCACAATCAGATTACGCGATTCGACAACTCGTTGCATAAGTAAAACTATATATCGGTTTTATGAATTGCAGTACATATAAGTGTAAGACTATTAAAGTATTATCGAATTGCATTTATGCACCACATATTTTCTACTTTTTTAAATAAATATTAACAAGATACTTTTTATATCTTGGAAACAGCTGCATACAAAGCTTAAATTACATCTACGAAACCAACAAATTATTGATATACTCAAAAAATCCCTATTTTACGTAAGTAATTTGCAAGCACAATTTACTTTATTTTACCGCAGTTCAAATGTCTTGGCTTGCCTTATGGCATTATATGACACGTCCTACACGACAGGCTCATATACCGCAGACTAGTTCAACGTATTTGCATTCCACGCCGTCACTTAGATTGCTAATTACCATTTCGGCAAAATGACATGGCTGTGTGTAATATTTTGGACCTAAACAATTTTGACCTATTTATAGCAAAAAGTCAAATATTGAAAATGTTCTGACGGCAAAAATCCTTGAAGCAAGTACAAGTCAATGTTGAGGAATCTTAGCTTCCAGTGTTTTATTTTACTTAAGAAAATTTTCGAAATTTTGTGATATTAGTCACGATATTATATGAATTTTAATATATTAAAAAATATTTGTATTTATGGATTTAAAAATAGAAACGATATTCAATAAGCTAAAAGTTTTTATTTTTTCAATTCTATATGTATACTCGTGACTCAACAGTAATAATAATACCTACAAAGCTCAGAATAGAATTCAAAATAGAAGTTCACATGCGAAATATTAACTACTGATAATATTGCTCAAGATATTTATCATTAACAATTAAAAATTAACATTACTAATTCTTATCATTTACTCAGCCAATTTACTGCTATTGAATACTAGCACAATGTGTGCAGAGCCCGTAATGCGACAAAAACCCGTTAAAACGAGAAAAACTAGTTTGTAAAATGAAAATGAGTATCAGGATATGGCGTGCAATATCTGAATTAAATGTGCACCACAAAGCTAAACTGCATCCATTCATTGTGTACCGCTCTATTTTGCTCGTATGAATATACAAAAAAGAAAAATTAAAATCAAAAGGAAAATCGAGGGCCTAAAATAGAAGATAAAAAATAATGCTTTACGCCGCGGGATTCTTTTACCGATATCTGCCATCGCTGAGGGGCACATTTTCTTTGATCTAACTTTTAGAGACCTTCATAATCCCCATAATCTCTCTTTAAGAAGCTGAAAGGCGAATGTTGAATTAAATGCAATCTACGTACGAATTTCACTCAGACTTATATCTGGATTTATTATACTGCACCGTTAAAAATTTTTAAAGGTGTTACATTGTTAAATCTGGATTTATGTGGATAGATTTTAAGAACGATCATAAAAACGTACATTATTCCCTTTATTGACAAAAAGAGGAGCTAGAAAGGAACGATCATTTAAAAGCGAGTTTATAGTATGTTGATCATTAAAAATCACACGAATAAAAATATTGTAAGTAATAAATAGCAATAATTTGTTATTCAAATAAAAAAACTCTTTCATATAATAGGCGCTGTTAAGAAAAAAAATGTATTTTGGAAAAGAACAATCGCTATCTTCATGTTGATTCTAATTTAAATATATTCGACATTAAGCGATAATTTCACTAAAAATTTGAATGTAGTACAAATGCTGAATACATTAAGGAAAGTTTACATTCAGTTACGAGTAATATAACAGACTAAACTTTTGTTTATAATTAAAGTAGCTAATGAATTAATTCTCAAAATATTTATACATGAAGTTAACTTTAGTAAGAATAAAATAATGTTCACGATCATTACTCATTTTTTAAGGTAAATTTTTATACAGTGATTGCATCATCAGATCTAAATAAAGTAATCAAATGAATGAATACATTAATCACCGCAAACTTACTAAAACCAGACAAAATTTGAATATACTGTCAACCATTTCCTCTGTATGTAATGTTCGACGAAGTTTAAATAAGTTTCTAGCTATTGCCAAAAATTTTGTTAATACCATAGAGACTAAATTCTATTCGAGTACCAAATTCCAAAATTCGAGAGCTGAAAAAAATACAATTCTACGGGATTTCAAACATGACGTTCTTCTGACTGGTCTTTTACATTTTCGGAGCATAGAAAATTCAAAAAATCGTGATTTTGAAGAGGCATATTTCAAAATATACGTTCCTTTTGATAAGATAAAAGATCGTTTTTTCGTATCCATACTGTTCATTGAGCATTTACATTTTATTGGCCTTGACGATTGAAAACAAGTGTATTATAATCGGCTTTTTTCACAGCTCCGGCTCGAGTTTAACGTCGACCCCTGCTAGATACAGAATAGAGATCCTAAGTAATAGCACTCGCGAGCCAAGAAAAACGAAAAAAAGAGGACAACTTAAAAGAAGAAGTAAAAACGAAAAAAAGAGAAAAAATTCACTGGCTGCCGGATGACGTCGACGACGTTGACAACGAATTAGCGCGAAAATAACATGCCTTTTTTTCTCTCTTTTTTTCTTAATAATTATTTTTGTTCTTTAGTCTGGAATTTGGATTTCCTCTTATTTTTTCTTTTATGTCACTTGTAAACTCGAGTTTGCTTCTTCTTGCTTGAATAGAACTAAAATTTAAAGCCTCTAAATTTCGGCAAGTACTACGAGGTTGAATTTAGAGGGAGACATAAAATATATCGAAAAAGGTGTTGTAACTATAGCAATGTTACGCCAACATTTTCTCTTATGATTCTGCAATATATAAATGCTACGATTCATGGAATTAAATGATAAAGGTATATGAATCAGCCAATGCAAAAAAAATTGTATTGTGTAATAATGGTCACAATATAATGTCGTTTCACCTGATTTTTTTTAAGTACGAAGTAATAATAGGAGTTTACAATCAATGAGCGACAAATTTAATACAGATATAGAAACATGAATAAAAGTCATTATCATAGTATATTATTGTTTGTCATTAGTTATTACCTACTGGTAATTTAATAATAATAAAAAAGCAAAAAATTATTCTCTATAGATGTTTGAGCGCAAGTTTCTTATTATCTCGCGTTCGTTTTGGATTATCATGGAAGGAACGAAAGGAAAAAAAACAGATTGGAGTTTAAAAAACTTATCAAAAGTGCACGTGTCAATGTGTGTTACGCAACGATAAAAAGTTGGAATGTTATTCCTACTTCATTCATATTAATGCGAATCGCTCGCTTGAACACACCAAATCGCTTATATTCCAAGTAATTATTTTATTGCGTTTATAAATAAATATAATATCGTAGAAGTCTTAGGATTCTAGATGCACGCATTCCATCTTAATCGTTGAGCACAAACATTTCTTATTCCTAAGCTCTCGTTCCATTATGGTTCGATACATGCAAGCATTAAAATTAAATCAGCTCATATGTTTCAGCTCAATGATCGTCGAATCGTAACTATTACCAATATTCAAACGTGTTTCAAAACATAAGCTATTTCTCACTTAAAGTCAATTTTCCCAAAGCATGCGACAATCAAAATGCTCAGCAACGAACTTATTCACAGATCTACATATATTTGTGCGTGTGTATGTGTGTGTATGTATGTTTCTATGCGTGTATCACACGGATCCCTGTCGAGGCACTCGAGACTCGCGCGCTTGAGTCCCCGCATCATCGAACGTCGCTCACTGTGTCGGCTGATCGAGCGTGGAATTGTTAACCTCGAAAAGTCACGACTAGTATGTCAGTGGTGTGAGCACATCACACAGCCAGTAGAAAAGTCCGTGCAGTGAGACATGCGGAGTGAAAGACAAGGAGATAGTGTGTGTGTGTGCGCGTGTGTGTGTGAGAGAGAGAGAAAGAGAGAGAGAGAGAGGGAAAGAGGAAAAAAAGAGAAAGAGTGGAAGTAGAGAGAGGACGTGTACACGATGCGTGCATATGCGTGTAAATGTCTTCTCTCTTCGGTTTTCCCCTCATCTCTCCCTCTCCCTCTCTCACTCTCTACCTCTCTCTCTCTCTCTCTCTCTCTCTCTCTCTCTCTCTCGCACATACACTCGGTCTCATCAACGACTACAAAGTCGGCTGGCTCTTTTTTTATTCTTTCCTCACAGCCATCGCACAGAGCCATCCTCGTCATCGAGCCCGAGATGCGCGTTGTTTATCGACACCGCTGGCGCGTTTTAAAAAAAAACGAAATCGTGATAATCAACGTCATATACCTCCTACTCCTGTGATTCGAAATTTTCGCCGCCTGATGCAGTTGCTCCGTTTCCTCTTTCTCGCTCTCTTCTTGCCTCTTGTCTCTCGCTCGCTCCTTCGACGTACACCGATTTCTACAATTCTTTCCTCTCTCTTTCTTTCTCTCTCTCTCTCTCTCTATAGCTCGACTCGCTACACGCACCCACTTTGCTTTATTAGAGCTATTGGCTCCTCTTCACTCACACATTACGCGCACTCTTCGTATAACTTGCAAAAATACGTGTGGAAGAAGCGCCGGAGGAGGAAAATAATAACGTGCACGCGCGACTGTTTGTAGCAGCGCGGCAGCACATCGTCGTCGTCTTCGTCGTCGTCGTCGTCGTATCGCAATCGCACACAAGCACGCGGTCCTCCGATGTTATACACACACTCCAAAACTGGAATAAAAAAAAGAAGAGAAAAGCCGCGAACGGGGCTGGAAGACTATAGAGAGAAATCGTAGCTGTAGAACGGAATGCGAGTGTGTTATTCCAGCGTCTCTCTCACTCTCGCACCTCTCGCTCCCTACAACAGCGCGCGACTACGGATATAACGCGTCTGGAGAGAAGAGAAACGAGGGACTATTAACGCGCACTGGATTCAAAAATCCAGCTCTATTAGACGACAGCAGCAAAGAGGTTCCGAGCCCAGCGGCCGCGACGAGACTGCTGCGCCGCCGTACCTCGTTGGAACTCGTGGAGTGGCACATCGCGTGTCGCTGGAGTCAAAGAGTGCGAGAGAGAGAGAGTGAGCGAGAGGGAGCGGGAGGGGAGGGAAAGAAGACGACTCGTATATACAGTAGGATGGTAGCGGCTGTTGCGGGTGTTGTGAAGTGTCTTCGTCTCTGGGACTAGCTGCCACTGTAGCTCCCGGACGAGTGCAGCTTTTCCAATGTTTGTACCGACTTGTAGTATTGGAGGAAGCGATCGCTGTTATCGACGTCGGTTAAGGGCGACGTTTGAGTTGTCGCTTGTTGGCTTGGAAGCGATTCGCTTCTGTATAAGTATTATATTATACTACTGTGAGTAAAAAAATGAAAAAGAAATAAAAGTCGCTTTTCGATGTATGCAGTGATTAATAAACAATATTCAACATGTCAAGAGTTACTGTACAAGCTTAACACTCCTTGTACAAAACCTATCTATGGCATATAATATAAAGCTTATACAAATATTTAATTAAAAAAATCTGTTTCTACTTATATATATAATGAATTCGGTATTAGTTTTCAACATGATTGTCGAGTATTAATGCAATTTCCTAGGCAAACCCGGATTTTTCAAAATCACACTAATGATGCGGCAAAGCAGTCGTAAAATCAGTGTCATTCACTTTTCCACAATAATTCGGATTACAACTCGCTCGAGAAAAAATGACAGCAAAAGATGTGGGAGTATCCAGTATTTATCGGATTAATTCGTCATCCAAGGAACCTTGTAGAAGACCAGAATAATTTATCCACCGATGCATGTTCACTGTTCATCTATTAATTATATACCTCAAAAAGTTAGCGATACCGTTTAGTACACTGAACAAAAAATTTGGTCAAATCAAAAAAAATTTCATTGAAACAAATAAATAATTTCTTCCAATTCTCAATGTAACATCATTTATTTGGATGAAATAAATTTAAAATTTTGATTCAATAAAATATTTTATCAAGTTCAAAAAATATTGGTTTTAAATACAGTAAATATTTTTTTATGAGAAATACATATTGTTTAGAATCAAATAAATATTTATTTGATTGGTACATTCCATGTTATTAATTTACTCAAATATTTATTTAACTGAAAACCATATTTTATTCTTTTAGAAAAATATTTTCTTCTAACGAAATAAATATTGTTTAGTAACAAATAAATATTTATTTGATTCGTACATTCCATTTTATTAATTCAAAGAAATATTTAGTCACTTTCAGCCTCCATTTTTATTAACACTTTCAATTTTTTAACTTTTTATAACCAATTGAGTAATAATATTTTCTACTCTATTACTATATGTATATATATATACTTATTTATTTTGATTTGTTTTCATTTGTCAACTTCTGTTTTTTCACTTTATAGCCTTAATATCTGTCACTCATATACTTACTTATACATACCATCGATAATTTACATTATCGCTATTGAACAAATATATTGTGCCGCATTATATAGTACGCTGAATGCTAAACAATGAACGCACGCTCGGTTACTCTGTTATAGACTTTGGCGCTCTTATATACAAACCAACCAGCATTCTTGCCGCTTGCGAGAGAGCGTGGCGCTATGCAAAGTCTATACGACGCCACCTAGTGGCCATTGTGCCATCTATAGACTAAATATATACTTTGAGTTGAGTAAAAGAAATATGTATTTGCTAAAGTATTGACTTATTACAGAATAATTAGTTTGTTTCACAGAAATATTTACTCAATTTAAAAAACAAATAGTTAAAGTAACAAAATATTAATATATCACTTTGATTTATTGTGTGTTACAAACAAATAACTGTTTTTTTTTGGTTAGAAGAAATAATTTAGTTAATGCGAATAAAAATTTTTTTGTTTCTAATAATTTTTTAATTGAAAAATCATTTATTCGTACCAAATAAATGTTTACGTTTCTTAAATAAATCACTTGATTATTTTGAATAAATATTTATTAAAATAAATATTGTACTCTCAATGACATCAATGTATTTGATTCGAATAAATGATTTATTTAATGTGTTAAAAAAAATTCTTATAATCAAATAAACTTTCTTTGAATTGACTAAACATAAAACTAAGTAACTGAAATGTTAATCCCAAACAAATATTTTATCAAAGCAAATAATAGTCAACTCAGCTTCAATAAATATTTGTTTGAATCAAAGAATTTATCAGCAACGAAATGCATTTGTTTGAATCAAAGAAATTTTTTTTTCAGTGTACTAATTAGTAACTGTACGCAAAATTAATTTCAGACTAAACTTAATTACAAATAAAATTTTATTTACAGTTTCATGTTGAATTTCGCAGTGTAAGTATTATCTTTTAAATTTTCATTTCATAATGTGCATTTTTATATGCATTTTAATCCACGTCCTGATTTTCAAGATTGTCGATCGCTTTAAGATTACTGAGCAAATATTATATGCCTTCAAAATTTAAAATCAGTTAATTAATAAATGCTCGACATTTTCAGGATTTTCAGTTTGAAATGCTATTTTAATGATTCTCTATTGATTTACCGAATTATAGTTAGAAATTAATTTTACATATTCAATAATTCGCACTGAGCGTGAATTATTAACTTTTTACCTGGTTGAAACATACAAAACTTTGGAATACTTATACTTGTTCAAATAGTTTCGTTGGTAAAACCAAATCTTTGCTTCTCGTAAGCAAAATTTATTTTTCGAGTATACAACTACCTTATTCGTAAAGTATTTATAATGACTCTTGGAGATCTATTCTTACTTTCTTAAACCTTAAATATTATTCTACAAAAATAAATTTCATAGCTTATGAAAATATAATAATTTCTTTTAATGAGATCTCAGAGTCGCCTGTTTTATCTATCATTGAGTTTTTCAATTTTCCGATTTAATAAATCAACCGATTGAGTTGAAACATTACGAAATGATAATAAAATGAATTGAAAATAATAAAATGGCATTATAAATATTCGAATCACAATGTATAGGTCATAGCACTTTTTTCTTTATTTAAAAAATTGTCAAAATGTAAATAACTAATCTTAGACCCCCTGTTTTGGTGTTATCATCCAGATTGTAACACATGTATGTGCCACGCTAAGTCTATGCTTTCATTAATTGAAAACAAAATACTAAAATAAGGAGAAAAGTCACCTTATTCGTTAATATCAATCACACTAATTTGTTTTAAATATATAAGCAATTTCAAGATGTTTTCGTTACACTAAAATGTTGTAAGTTACAAATTTATAAAACACTATATTAATTATTTTTATGACCAATGTTCAACATATTTAGTTAACAAAGATATATGTAGTTTCTTGAATGCATTCATTAATAAGTAAAATTCAGATAATTAATATAATATTTAAATTTTTAATATAGTAGAAGATTCAATCAACATCAAATGGCTATATAAAATGATAATAATAAAACTACGGACCATGCTGTTTAAAAGTGCTTATATTAAATAAACGACGTTTCGGCCACACTACTAGAGGCCCGTTTCAAACTTAACGCTACCTCAATACATTATGTTAAAAAACAACGTCAGAATAGTCAAATTTGAGGCGACCAATTAGATTGCTTAAGGGGGGCTTAACCTATAAAATTTTATAACTTAAACCACCTAAAACAAAAAAATTATAATAATTCGTAAAATTAATAAATAATATTATAATAGTATATTTATATTCCTGACAAAATGAGCTACAGTAAAAGTCTGTACGCTCATAAAAATATGGCTTTGGCGCAACCTGCAGGTCAACGGATTGATTAATTGTGATGGGATTGGTCTAAATAATTCAATAAGTTCAAAAACTGCATAAATTCTTCTGACTGATGAAATTTCTTCAAAGTTTCTTTAATTTTATGCTCATATTTAGAAATAGATCGCAATTAAATTTTAATATGATGTTCACTCAAAACTTCGAAAGAATATTATGGTATTATTCAATTTGACCTGGACAAAGCAACTAATTTTTTTTTAATTCAAACTGTTAAATAAATTATTCACTTGACTGTCTTTTTGATAACAATTATAAGTTCAGTGAATGCGTTTTCTGAAATAAAGTACTTGGTATACAGATTTGCAAGTAAGCGACAATTAATTTATTAGCTAGTACTTTTTATCAATCGCTCTATTTGATTATTCCTAACGTTTCGATATCATTTTTAATTGTATGTCCTTCAGGAGACGTCAGGATTGCCCGTTTTATCGACCGATATGTCTTTACGCCGAGGAGTCGCGTGCACTACTGCGTATCTGGTTCAATTCTCTACAAAAAGCGAAAATGAAGAATGGTTTCAAATTAATATAAGGCCATGGCCAACCCTAACTTAGTCAAAAACTATGAAAAACCTCATGTTGACAGAATTCTATCAGATTTTCAGTTTTGACTAAATTCTTACTTTAATTTTTAATTTTTTATATTGTACCAACATTTCATCGTATAACTTTCTCATTTATCGTGGATTTTACTCTTGTGTACTCATTTCATGAGGTTTGTTGACTGCATATCGACACCTCTATACCAAACTAAGTAAATGCCTAGATAAACGGACAAGACAACAAAAATCACTTTACTAGGTAATAAATGTTTGAAAATTCAAGAAGATAATTTCTACTAGACAAAATATTTTCATCCTTACCTTAAGTTAAGTTTTGCTCTAATAGTATACCCTTAGTTTTTCCATAACAAAATTTTTTTAAGTTCTATCACGCACCAATACTGAGTGTCTTTACTGTACTGCAAATGTAGAAACAAACGAATAAGAAAGGATAGCCTTTACATCATAAATAAAAAAGTTTTGAACAGAATAATTTATATGCAATATTTTATTAAACAAAAGTAATTTCATTCTGACGTGTCTTTGAAAGAAACTCAAGAACCACAAAAGCTATTGTGCAAAACTATTTTCTACAAACTTTTGCATAAGAAAAATAATAGAAAGCAATTGTTGTAGCGATAAAATTATTTCACACAAATCCTTTTGTTATAAGGGCAATCACGCTCTCCTTTTTCATACACTTTCGATTGTTGTGTGTAGAAAGGAAAATTGACCCCTCGCATTTTTCAGTAGGTAAGTATATAGTTATTTTATGAAAGATATGGTCTGCAGCTATAGATGCTATTTACTCCTAAATATTGAAAGACTTATTATGAAAGAATTATTTTAAATGTACCTTCAATGGATATTATTTTTTAAATTCACAATGAATAGTTATGAAAGAAGGACTTGATATTATAGTCTTAATTTATTCATTCTGGTCAGTGGTTATATAAAGCGTTCTTTAAAACTGAAACAACATAAACACAAAAAAGGATTCTTGGCATGTTAAAATTAGATTACACATGTATACAGAAGATACGGGAGTACAGTGTTAAAACGCCGCTTTTGATTTCTGTTTCTCTCCAAGGATTTTTCCGGGATTTTCCAAAGATAATTTTCTCATCAACTGGCTATATATATATATATATATATCTAAAAAGCAAACCTTATATATTCCTTAACCAAAAAATTAAATTTATTAAATTAAAGTTATTATATTTTAGTAGAAACTGTTAGTGAAAATGGAAGTTTTTAATAGTGCATATTACAAAAGTTCAGTACGATACTTAAAGTTTGCAGGACTTTGGCCCTACGATAGTATAGCTAAAAGGCGTATTGCCCATCTTAGATGGTATGTACTGATCTTCTCAGTAGTCGGACCGCAAGTGAGTTTAATGCAACAATTTTATTTTTATAAAATTAAAAGACATTTTTATTGATCGATTATGTATATTCCAAACAGATTCTGATGTTAATCAAAGAATATAACACAAATATTAATATTGTGATCGAAAATACATTATTTTTAATATATTTTACGGGCTGTTGCGCAAAATATACAGTATCTTTTTTGAGTGCAAAACGGGTATGCCAAATATACGTAATGAATACTTGTTCATAAGTTATTTTAAGTTATAATAATCTTTTTCTATTCGCGTAGCTTGAACTCTTGTTCATGCATATAGGTAAAGACTGGGAAAAGATTACAGATGAAGCTGAGAATGCCATATTGATAAAATATGCAGAGGATGGATTAAGATTAGTTAAATTTTATAAATGTAAGTGTCAGCCAAAATAAGATTTTTAAAGGATGAAGTTTTTGAGATATATTAATATAATACCCTTATTTCTATTTTGGTAACGTAATGGTTTAGTCTAATTTTTCGAAATCAGGTGTGATCTTCTAAATTCCATTAAAAAAATTATTACATTACATTTTCAAATGTGACTCATTATTTCTTATTTAGATTACATGGTGTCCGTTACATTACTTTTTATATTCTCACCATACACGCCAATCGTTTTGAATATAATAGTTCCATTAAAAAATGGAACACGGTCCTCGGTGGAGCATTTATACTGTAATTATGTATTTTTCGACCAAAAAGAACATTACTTTTGGACTTCCTTACATCATTGTAGTGTTATTCTGTATATGTGTTCTCTATTCTGCAGCATGGATACAATTTTTATTCTTGCAGTAAAGCACGTATGTGGCTTATTTAAAATCGCATGGTAAAATAAATTAAAGTAATGTTAATGAAAAATAGTATTTTATTATATAAGATACATCAATCAATATCGTATTACGATTCTTGCAGTTATCGGCTACAGTTCGTCAAGAGAAATATAGACAGTGGCAAGTTCGCCGTTGAAAGTGACGTTCAAGACATAATTCAAACATCTTTAAGACAAGCAATTACAATGCAGAATGAAAGTATAAAGTAAGAAAAGAAACAGCCGAATGGCAGTTTTAAATAGAATAATATATTATATGTATAAATAAATTATACTGTTTCAGATGCACAGTTTTATTAGAAAATTCATTCAACATGGCATTTCTCTTGGTCCACCTCTTAACCATGTTCGGATTAGCAATTTTGTCGGTTTACGTAAGATCTTAAAAGGGTTTAATATTATTAAATTTATGTATGAAAAATTATTTTAAAATTCAAATACAACCATGGTGAAATTGAAATTTTTTTATCATTTTTGTATTAGCAGATGACTATATGTAATGATAATAATTTTAGGCCGTTACCCTAGTTGAGAATATATATAAAACAACACAAAGTATTTTTATCACCATCGGTATACTACTTCACATATTGTCTATTAACTATGCTGGTCAGCAAATTATCAACAGCAGCGAAAACTTATTTCAAGCTGCGTTAGTATAACATATAGTTCGTCGAATATTTTAGATAAAGAATAAATTGAACTGTAATCTATACCTGAGATAATTCGAAGAATATTACATACTTTATGAGATCTAATATATATGTATTGCTGAAACTTAGATACCAATTGAAGATCTGAATTTCGCTTATCAACTTTTATATTTCCAAATCACTTCATAGTATGTCCATTAAATTCTACAGGTTTTCTTTATAAAAATCCTTCCGTTGATTATAAGTATATTATATGTATCTATAATGAAATTATAATTATAATCTAATTATAGAAACTTATAATATAGCCAATCCAGCCAGCATGTGTCATAACTGGAATTTCTTTGATATTGTTTATAAGCAATGTTTCTGAAACACGGAAATAACAAAAATCAGTATAGGATTGGCTATATTACGAGTTCGCAATGGTCGTAAAAAAATAAAAAAGGCAATAGCTTCGACGCAACAAATATAAAAGATGACTATATTGATAGACGTTAATTGCTCGCAGAACTTTATAACTGAGTGAAACAAACAACACCAATCTTGATTTTGACGAGCTAATTTATTTAAATTTTTGCCAACGTTTCGACCATTTCGTGTATGGTCATCTTCAGGGCTAGACATGTAATTATATACATATTTACACTGTAATAATTGTCACATCGAATTTTCATTTATAAAGAAAAAACTCACCACAATGTGCTTATAAAACATAACGCATGTTTAAAAATGCGTGTTAAGTAAATTACGAACTGTCACAAACCTATAAACTTTATAAAAACACAATTTTAATAAAAAGGAGGACGAGCAGTACTATAGAAATTCAATTTTTGAAATATTATATACCAACTGATTATCAAGATAAATATATATAAAGGAAAAAATCTTATACTCAAAAAGTACCAAAAAAATAAGATTTGAATGTTACGAACAAAGAGCCTTGGATGACACAATTAAAGTCAGTAGCGAGAAAAGATTTAGATTTAATGACTAAAGCGTTGGTTGTGAGCACGAAATGGTCAAGATGCAATAATTTGGTATTTTGATCTCTAAACAAAGGTTTAGACACAAAATAATGACAAGAAATGACTTTGGATATGACAACCAAAAAACTATAGCTCTTACAACAGAATGTTTAAATTTTCTAACCAAAGACTTTGTTTTTTGCAATTAAATATGAGACAACCATTTTTATTGCTATAACTAAACCTTTTCTTGCTGTATATGTATTTAATAGATTGCTCCATGAGTTACTGTACTACAAAAGCATTATTGAAACACACATATATGTATATGTACATTTTATATATCTGACATGTATTTTAACATATACTTTTTAAACAAATTTTTTTTTTATTTTAAAACAGATATGCTGGTGGATGGCACTTGACTTCTAATAAAACACGAAGCTACATTTATACTGTCATGATTAGATCATTACGTCCATGTGAATTGACTGTAGGTAAAATAATGACCTTATCCATGAACACTTTTGGAATGGTAATATTAACTAATTAACATTAATTATCAAACATTTGTTTCTTTTGTTTACAATTTTTTAGAGTGTAAATAATATATGAGCGTATCCGTATAATATAAAAACATTTAATTTTTGACTAACGAAAAAAAAATTCCGTGTGACACATTTTCTTAGCCTATTAAAAAATATTTTATTGATTACGTAAAAAAATATTTGTTAAAAAAAACTTTTCAAATAAACGTTATGGAATATCGAAGATGTCTTATTAAATTATCAATACCGAGTAACATATTTAAACAGAATGTTAAATCTCGATAAGGTAGCCAAAGCTAGTAGAATAATCATATTCTTATACTTTTCTTCATGAGTAGAAAACTTTTTCAACTTTAAGCGACGTCGCTGACTTTTAAAAGTGTTATAAGTACTATAAATTCGCGTGGTCTGTTAAATTAACAGAACAACTGATTGCTGAAATTCATTCAAGAGAACCATTTTGGAATTTTAGAATACCAATAAAGCCACGTAACAAATATAAAAAATGTTTATCGCGAGAAATGGAGGCATCGATTGGTATAGCAGTCGTTAAATTTATTTTCAATCGCACGATTTCATCGCTCATGAAAAGGGACCCTTATGCGGCTCTCTATCAAAGTTTTGTTATAAATGATATTTATTACGATTAGAATTGGGAACAATTTTTTGTCGTATTATTTTCTGAGAAGCAAAAAACCTCTTTTTTAGCAGCGCCATCTAATATATCATTTTAAACTAGTTAATTGGTAGTTCAGATTTAAAATATTTGTCAAAAATTCGCAAATTGGCACCAATTTTTATTTTCTTATTTTTTTGGTTAAATATCGACCTTAAATTGTTATTGCAAATGTAATTATTTATCAATTGTAAAAATCGTCGGTACTTCGATAGATAATCTATCTAAGAAGTTGCAGTTAAAATTGGAAGTCAATTGGATAAAAATTGATCGAGCTACGCTGTACGCCAAGAGAAAAACGTGTTTAAAGTTTCAATAGTACTTTTCGATACGGGTGAAAAAGTAAAGAAGAAAAGTCACATGCGCTAAAAATCAACTTAAACACCATTGTCGAACAATATTTTATACCATGAGAGCCTAAAAATCATGTCAAAGTTGCGATTTTTAGGTGAGAGTGGTATGAAAATGATTTACTATACTTTATACATGATAAGCGCATCGGAAAAAGCTATACAAATTGTTCTTCAAAGCTTGTCCCCCAAAATAGTTTTTGAATATCATTTTTGAATAGCTTATGGATCATTTAAACCAATAAAAAATTTTTAAAAAATTTCCTGGGTAGAACCCATTAAATATTGCCCTGACTCTTTGCGAAATGATGGACTATATGTATAGCTCAAGGAAGTGCAATGATGTATTTTATTTCCATAAATCGAAGTCGCTTATTTGTAGAACTTATGCAAAATGTTGTCATGTCGGTAAAGCAAGACTATCACATTCCCCTAAGGATATGTTATGGTTCAATATTACCGCTAGTACAATATTTTGATTCAGTAAAAATCATAATCTACTATTTCGCAAAAATTTCTGCCGAATATTGAAAGACAACTGAAATTGTCATTTCCACAAAAATTATATGTCCCAGTGGACGATCCGAACCCTTTGTGGAATATGCTTTCTTCAGTAGTCTCTAAATATTTGGCTAAAATTTGACGAAATGGTAGATTACGATCCAAGGAAGTGTAATGATGTCTTTATTTTACATTAATGCTAGTATTTTTTTACTGGAATAAAAAAATGTCGGTAAAATATTAGACTATGACATGCCCTTAAAATACCAACTTTGACGATTGATTTCTCCACAAATCGTAAAATGAGTCAAAATATTAAAGGCATTTATGTAATGAATTCTACAACGTATTTTATTTTTATGTATTTCTCGCTAGTTTGCTATCCCTCCGGAACCACCTTAAAATAACCCAAAAGTTAAAAGTTCTAGAAAAGAATTAGTAAACAAAACTTTTATGATAAATTAAAATTAAGAGTGATAAATTAAATTAAGGAATTAGACTTTTAACTTTTTGAATTTCTTATTTTACAGGTTATAAGAAAAATAATATCATTCTTCATGGTTTTCTTATCTGTCTTGAATAATTAATTTCAAACATAGAACAGAAATATCGAATATGTAAAGAATAAAAAGACGCTTCGATTTCAAACAAAAATACTTTAAATCTGCAATAAAAACTCACAAAGCAATTAATGTATATATGTATGTATCACATAGATTATAGGTAAAATAAATTATCAGTTCGCAAGAACAACCGAGCTTTATTAAATAAAAAAGAAGAAACAGTTTTGAAAAATAATGGCATGTAACTAGATGGAATGCAAAATAAATTCTTAAGTCAAGCTTAAATTTACCTAATGAAAAAAACATCTGAACCTGTGTGTTTTTGTAAAAAGACTATATACTGGATCCTACTAACTTCTTCAACAAACACTAGGCATGGGTTATTTTTCAGTTTGAACCCCATGTAGAGTCAAGAGCAACTTCTTCGAAACTTCATTCGTTATCCTATATTATTTTTTAACTTACATATTTTTAACAGGGTTCAAACGAAAGAAGAACTCGTTAGCACCTGTGATTATATTATTTTTACAAATCAAAATGGTTCTATCTTATGCGAATTATCGACATTTGGAATAGCATTTTCACCAGCTTCCATTATTAATTCTCATAATTGGGATTAAGAAGGTGTTGTAGTTAATTAAAATTTTAAATTCCACGCCTAACATATTCAGGTGCACTACATCTATGAGTTATCTATCATTTAGTAATGTTGAAAGTAAATATTTCAATACCACCTTCAAAAGTTTTTGTTTCCATGTGAGCAAATTTTTTTGCAACAGGAACTTTTAAACGGGTAACTGAAATATTCATTTAAAAGTGCACCTGTATTTGGTGCCGGATTTCAAATGTTTATTTATATAATCATTCAGTATCCGATAAATGAAGCGATCCAAGTGTAATGGTATAAGACTTTGAGGGAACGTCGAATACCAACAGAGGAATTCCTTATCATCCCACGCGATCAAAGTTTTCTCCTAAACTAACGGAACTTTGGAAAATGATCGAAGAATCTTATGTTTAGGATTTCTATAATTCAAAGTATTTTTTTAATTGATACAAACTATTTATGCCTCGGTCTAACAAGCTAGGTGAAAAATTTTAAATATAACTTGTTAAAAATGAGCAAATACGCTTAGCCATATTTTATAATTAGCTTTTGAAGTATTTTTAGTATTAAGTAATGAAGTAAATGTAAAATCGCGTTATTAAACAATTAAATTATACTTACAGATATAGACTTTGAACTTTTGGATAATAACACATTTAGTATATGTATATGGTCTAAACCAGGTAAAATTATGTCATTTATAAGTAAAATTAAAATAATAATAAATACACTCTTTATATTGTTATAATAATTTGCATGTGATAGTTTATTAAATAAAATAAGTTAGCTTATATAATTATTTCCTGCCAATGAAATCAGAAAACTATAAAGTCATTCGCACAAAGTGATTTTCATATAAAATACTGAAAAGAAGTTATTGCAACGGTATGAGAATAATTATTTTGCGCAAATCCTGCTATTTTAAAAGCAAGAACGTCAATGCACCTTTGAATATCGCGTGCAGAAAAATAATATACTTCCCCTCGTAAGTATCTAAATAACTGTATGGGGGTAATGCGAGTTTATACTACAAACCGTCTGAGAGTAATACACATGTATAATTTGCATTGGCTTTTATCATAAATACTAAAAAATAGAAGACTTGATCTAGTATTGTTTCAATTTCGTCTTATTTTTCTGGACAATAGCAGTACATAATTAGGAGTATTTCAATGGAGAGTTGTTTATCTTATTAATTAAGGATATGTGCTATGGTTAGAAATATTCTACCATACCGGTTTTCGCATTTAACGAAATATATAAAGATAGAGATTCATTTTTGGATAAAACCTTCTGTTAGCACCTTCCCGACCATAGCACATGTCCTTAAGGACTTGCTCCGGCATATCGATATTTTTTAGATTTCTTTAAAAAATCAGTACATCATACTAGACTTAAAAAGGAATAAATACACAAAAAAATGCTTAGGCCTTGCGATACTAATTTCGAAGATACTGCAATTTAAAGATATGTCATAATGCTACAAGTATACCATTTTGCTTATTGTGAAAGTGTATGTCAAATTTAATTGTTTATGGTACATAATTAATACATATTATGATGAACTTTTAGATAGTATACTATTAGACTATTATGACTTGACTATTACGTCCATATGAATATGACTCTACTGAACATTAATATTTGACAAGCCAAATCTAATATGGAGAATAAATTCTGAAAATTTTCCTATTGTTGCGAGCGTTTTATAGTTGCATACGGTGAATCGCATGTAATTGAAACAAGAAATAATATAATATTACCAAGTTATTTGAATATATTTACTGTACTTAAAAGGTCGAGATAGCCGAAACATTAAATTTAGTCGCATTAGCCAATTGTGCTTCGACAAATTTGGCATTACTTACAAAGTCGATAACAGCATTTTTCAACAGAGACACAAAAATGTCCAGATGCTTCGAGGCTTCAATAACGATCATTCCATTTAAGTTGCACTTAAATTTACTAACTTGTGTAGAAATAATTTTATATAAAAAATTACGCAATTCATTTTTTACAGTATCTATCAGATAATTTGTAGAGAACCAGCTTTCAAAAGAAAAGAGTATATTTTTCGATACACTTCCATCAATTTCTCCACGATCAAGGACCTGGAGATCGACCACAGATGCCGAACATGTCGAATAATCCAAGTTCAATTGTGTATCAAATACTACGTAAGAAATATTTACGGTTACTGCATCTAACTCTTCGTACATAACCTCAGGGTTGTGTCTTTCGCTTAGCTAAAAAGCAACAAAAATGTTAATTTACACTAATTAGTTTTGAACTTGAAACTATAGAGGGCTTCCCAGGCCAATATACCCTTCAAAATCCATTTTGGATCTACCTCCATACGATTTATGTCTCCAAGATATGCCAATTTAACATTCCAAAATGTATATCAAGAGCAAATAAATTGAGCAACCAATTATGGCTTAGAATGCTTCAGGGAACTTTAAATTGGCAGGTCTTGGAAACAAAAAATCTTATGCGGGTTTTGAAGGGCGCATTGAGCACTTTACAATGTCATTTATCAAAATAATATAAAAAATTTTTAACTTCGTAAGTTCGAAATTCTTGTAATGTGAGTTATCCCAAAATCGGTAGGGAAACCCCCCTAATTTCACTTTAGGTTTGGAATTTACATTTCAAAATGCGTAATAAGACAAGTGTCCTGTTTCGAGTACTGATCGTTTTTTGTGGACCCAAGTTATCAGTACTTCGAGGATCCGCTTTAAATCATAATTTAAAACTGCATGAATTGTTACAAAACCTAACCTGTGTTAAAAAGCGAACATTGATATCCGATAAATTGTAGGTTGCGTTGACGGTAACTATATCGCCGTTTTGAAAAATAAGCACATCCTTTACTCTTTTAGTTTCCGGAATGTTGCTGAAAAATCCAGTTGGAAATTATTCAAACCGTTTGTTTTTTTCTTAAAAATAATACTGCGATTAATTAATGATAAGTTATTTACTTAAACTTTCCATATGTGGCGTTAAATCTTACAGTTCCAGTTTTCATAAAATAGTTGAAAGTACTGCTGTACGGATCTACTCTTGTATACCTGTTGGTAAGTATGTAAACTAGTTTACTAATGACAAAGTCTGCCACTGTATTCACGGAATCCTATAAATTAACTTTTTTGTAGTTGCACATAAGGCATTAAAACAAGAACGTTCCTTTAACTCACTTGCAATTTTCGATCTTGGCTATATTTCGATTTATAAGTATTGGGTTCTTGTGACTGAACACCTGGGAGACCTGTGTGTTTCTTGCACAAATGCGATTGTAAACACGGTAATATCATTGAAATGACTGCTTCTATGTGTACATTCGTTGAATCGCTGTAATTGAAAGTTTCCACACGGAGAAAAATGTTGTAGTAATATTTAAGATAAAGGGTAACAAAAATTACTATGTTGCGTAGCAAAGCTGTGACATACTCACTTTATAGTAAAAATTGCTATATACTATAGCAAAACCTCTTTTAGTAATTTTTGCTATGTACCATAGCAATTTTTAAAACAATACGTAATAAACTATATCACGTAACTTAAGAATTTTTACTATAGCCGTTATTAATTATTATTATAAAGAATTTATTTTTATTTACTTGAAAAGCAGTAATAAAAATTTTGTTTTCTTTTTTATTCTAATCTATACAGTGGAGAGGAAGGTTATTTACAAACGATTATTATTGTCATGGAAAGATTTGAAGAAGATTTATAGAAACAGAGAGTGTGTACAGTTTTTTGTTGATGATTTTAGTCGTGTGTGCTAGTCAGGTTATTTACATTCAACACTATTACAGACATTTGGACTTTTACATTATTATTATACGGCACGCTCGCACTTGTTTTAACATTGAATATATA
>UELU01145150.1:0-39704 GCA_900490025.1 Megastigmus dorsalis | reverse complement strand
CCCCCCCCCCCTCTCTCGCTCTTTCGTTTTCTCTCTTTATTCAACACATAGCGCCTTTACCTTTTTCCGATACCGATCAATTTCGAGTCGCTGTTTTAAAACTTGATATAGTAAGGGTAGTTATTCAGAATTGCTATCGCACTAAATCAGCGAGAGGCGTAGTGAAGCCCGGCGAGTTCTTAAAGGAGCTGCACCCCCATAAATTCTAATCGGGAAGTTTTGTCACCTTTTAGGTTTTATATGAAGCCAAATGTAAACACATGATCGTGGCAGTACCGTTGGAAAGCAGAATCGATGTGTAGGCTACTTTCTTGCGAACAATTTTATTTCTACACGGAGAGAAATGTTGTATAGGAAATAGACCGATACTTATGAAAAAAATTACAATGCTGGAATTATTGGGATGCGATTGTAGACTGTGGATCTTCAAAATTTTTCAACACAACTACGAAATTTTCCAATGAAATAAAGAATTAAAAAATGTCATTTCTAGATTCAGAGAATTCAGGAATTTATATTTTATGCGTGCATTAAATTTTATATTGAAAAATATTAATTTTATTAAAAATAAATTTTTATCTTACATTACCGGCATTCGTCCCCAAAACCTCCGGCGTGAGAGACAGAAGCGATAATCGATTGCGCCACGCGCGACATGACAACCTAAACCCTTATTGTCTATTTGAATTACAACTCGAGAACACTTCTTGTTAAGAATTATTTATGTTGCCTAGAAGTATTTTGTTGTCATAATCGCCGCTGTAGTGATATTTTGTTGGCTCTTTTTGACGTTAGCGAGCGACGCTTTGTACAAAACCAGTCAAATTATGAAAAATTACAATACTGTATGCGAAAGTTTCAAAGATATCGGTCGTAATTTTTATGCTGTCACTAGTAAATTTCGGTAAAATTCTAACAAACTTTCATAGAAATATATTGAGAATGCTTATATTGGCAGGCTGCAATCGTATTACTTGTACAGTATGGTAATATTTTCTATAAGTATTAGACTATTTCATAAAATATTTCTTACTGTTTAAGGTTGTATAGGCTATATAGTCGAAATGATGACACACAATAGAAAATTTGTAAATAAGTAGATTTTAACAATACAAGATCACCCACAAAATTTTAGAAGGATTGATTAGCTCCTTTAAAAGTTATTAATAAGTGTAAATTTCAATTTAACATGCGAGGTATACCTATATCTATCAATTTAATACCAAAATTCACATACAATCGTGAAAAAACTAAGGAAAAAATAATGTCAAGTACTTGAAATTTTGTATAACAATAACTAATTATACTTTAAACATGTATCAACGATAAAAAATGTATGTCATTAGCTATAAATGAAACAATTCAGAATTAACATGGTAAAAAAGGGCAAATTTGCAGCCAAAAGTTTGTAAAATGAGTCTTGATATAGTCAGAAAATACTTTAAAACACATTTAAATCAATTTTAACCGATTCCGATCTTCAATACTAGTATAGCTCTGTATAAAAAAAAAACTTTCAAATCATAAAAGCTTAATTTTTAAATTTGACTAACTTTTGGATTGGATGGTATAGCCTATACAACCTTAATAATTCGTTGATAAAATATATCTCAAAAATAAAAGAAAAATTCACAGTTGCGACATTCCAAAGTGAAAAAGCAGCAACTTGTTTACATTAATTAGTCGACTATAATTACACACACTAGATCAACAAATGTAGCCACATTACATAATAAATAATTGTTTACCGAAACGAAAATGAAACGAAGCAATGCTGTTTTCAAATTAAATAAAAAGTAATTCATTTTAATTGCGTACAACAGTAATACTAAAAAATACTGCAATATTGGAAACATAAATCGTTTAAATTTATTATACAACAACTACTAATATAAGTGGAAGCTGAGTGAAAAAGATTATTGTAATTTTTAAAAACTAAAGTAACCGTATTAATTAGGTTTCGAACAAGTTTTATTAAAAAAAAATTTAAACATAAAGAAGGATGCCCATATGTGTGGGAACCTCAGGGAACGTAAAATTCATATCATAGCATTTAGTTATTATCTTGATTATTCATTTGCAAGAGGAAATTTTTCAGGGAAACGCAGGGAAAAATAGTTGTGAGCCTATAAAATTTCGTAATTAGCATTGGAAATATATCTATATATATCAATTTTCAATAGATATAGATATATTTACAATGGTTTTCGTGGGCATCCTCCTTTACAATTATTCATGTACTTAATACTACCGTAAGTGACAAACAACTCGTCCACTTCTCTCAAACTAATCAGTTTCTGCAGTAATTGAAACCTTAATAAGCTTTATCAGTCAGCGCGAAACTTATATGTAAATAAAGACGGTACGTGTGCTTGTCATATTTATTTTACTTTAAATTCTCTCTTAGTCTATTTAAACTTGTAATTATCAAACCTTGCGTGCTCCCATGTCACTCAGTGTCGTTACCATTTAAATATCAAAGTTTTACAAATTGAAATTGCTGAGGGGGGGGGGGGTCAATCAAATCAAAATTGAAATTGCGAGGATAAGTCGAATGCAGAGGCTGACCTATAATTGTGGAATCAATCGACTATAAATCGCATATACAGGACGTACAAGTATAACTCTGTATCTGTACAGAAATATTATGAAACGTGTATTAAATTTTCAGCGTTTCGGCTCTCGCTCCGTTAGCAATTTAAACCGGTGAAATTCATAATATATTTATAACTAAAATCGAATGGTGAAATTCAAATCATAAGGAATGACAGAACCATTGCAAGGATAATCAAGAAGTAAATTTGTCAAATCTCAATTGATTGATGGATTAGATGATATCTACGAAAATATATCTCAAATATCAATACGATTGATTTCCCTTTATTCTATAAAGTTTATTGAAAATCTAATGATCGAAACAGACAATTTTTAACTCTCAATACGCCACTCATACTCATTCGATATCTTGCACACTGCTCTCGGTATATTCAATCTTTGTAGTACGAAGCACTTGCAAGCTCTGGAGCTACATTTCAAAGCATCCCTTAGTGCTCACACACGTATAGCAGAATATGGTATATAAAATACATTTACAACAAAAATAAAACAAGGGGGCTGCAGCCAAAAAAATAAAAAATAAACAACATTCCCGCGGCGTATCTCGCATTACGAAATTGAAAGACAGAGAAAGCCATCATCCGCTTTTGTCAGTTGCCTCGTCGTCGGTGTCGCGCAGAGCTCTAGCTGCCTGTCGTGAGAGTCGTGAAATTCCGGAGGATCCGCTCTTCTATACTCTCCCTCTCCCTCTCTCTCTCTCTCTCTCTCTCTCTCTACCTCTATGTCCCTCTCTTTCCCTCTATCCCTCTGCTACTACTCCTTTCTTGTCTGGTTGCGGTGGCAGCAGCACCAGCAGCAACAGCAGCAGTGCCTGGCCTGCAGCCGAGTCTTTCCGCTATCGAATTGCAAACAACCAGCGATGATCCAATAACGTGTGGATGTGCATGTATGCGTAGTGTGTGTGTGTGGATGTGCGGATGTATCTGTATACGTATGAACGAGGCACGTTTCGCCCGGCACTCGAATTTCCATGCACGCGGGCATTACAGTAACGGAATGAAAGAAAAGGAGGACGAGAGACAGAGACAGGGAGTGAGAGAGAGAGAGAGAGAGAGAGAGAGAGAGGAAGAGGAGGAGGAGGGAGGGAGAATACCAAAGTGTGAGAAGACACAAGAGATACGAGCTTTACAAAGATTCAAACTTGGCAATGTTGGAAAAGAGAATGAAAAGAAAATAAAGCGTAGTATTCGTAAATACGCGTGGAAACCATATTATATTATTTTGCAAGTTTTTCTGTTCAGATTTAAGATTCCGATATTTTATTGGTAAGCTTATAAGGAATAAATATTATATAAAATCATGTACGTTAATAAGTTTTTGTTTCCAGAATTTTGTGAAACTTGGACAGAAACATTGTTGTTGTAATGATAATTAATTTTCTCTTGATTGATTATATATATATATATATAAAAGTTTAACAGTGATAAAGTTAATAAAAGCTATAAGAACTGTTTCTTTTTATCTTTATATTTGTTTCTCTACAACGTTGAACAACTCCGCTTGCTTGGCTAATTGCTTCATTAGTGTATATAGAACGTCTACATCAGTAAATGACCATTCAAGACAAATGAGTAGACTATTTTAATTTACCTAGTTCTAGGATATGACAGAATTACTAATACAGATGAAAGTAATTAAGTAGCTGTAATAATTAAAAATTAACTGATTCTATATCTCTAAATGAAATATACACTCTATATTGCTCTGCACTCAAAAACAATGTATAATATTCACCCATGAGACGAAAAATTGCCAACATGTTCTCCGATAACGAATTAATCACCACTTCGCAGGAAATGCGTATAGTAAAAGAATTAATTTTCAGAATAAATATTTCGCTATTCGCATGCCCACTTTTCTAGATAACACAACTTTTTTTTCGTTATAAATGTACGCTTACCTTCAGTATTACCGATTTTCTTCCATGAATTATGACGTGCTTCGGTATGCATTAGCTTGATTCTGGGGAATTTTGATTTTGTTAGGCTCATGGTTATTTAGTCGTGACCTACTCGGGCTTGGGCAGACACGCGATCGAGTATTTTTCGTGAGAAGCCAGTGATTTCGAGGCTCGAATAGAGCCTTTCTATTTCTGATTTAAGCAAAGTATTTTCTGACTTTAAGTGTTACTTTTCGAAGCTTTCTAATAAATCAAGCTGCCATCCCTCTTATACTTCCAGCAGCGCAAATTCGTGTCCTGTCAATGAATGTATCTGCCATTTTTGTAAACTAATCGTATAGCAGCCGCTACTCTGGGATTAAATTATTATTCTGTAAGAAACATTTTTTTTTAATTCTATCTCACATCTGAACTACTTTGTATATGAAAACTTATATACAGTAACAAAAATTAAGTATATTAATTAATATTACTTCCATTTTATGCACTGCCACCATTCTTTACAATTTAATTATACCTGCTGTACAAAATTATATCTCCAGCAGCGCACACAAAGTTTCATAATAAAATCTCTCTGTACGTTGCGAAATTCATTATCCTTCCATTTTGCCTCTTTTTTTTATTTATTTTACAGAACTTTTTAAAACGTCAAAGCCAAGAGTGCGAAGTAAAAATTCTTTATGCACGTCGACAGGAGAGTTGTAAAATGCCTCGCGTGTGATATGGTCGGCCGCCAGCAGCCAAGTTTAAAAATCAATGAATAACATTTACCTAAAAAAAACACTCGACTCCATAAAATCCAACACTTCAATTTTTACTACGATTCCGCAAGATACTGCGTGGCAAAAAAAAATAAAAAATAGAAAGAAAGTACAGAAACACGAATATAATATCGAGTGATGCAGTCCGAGTATCGTCAGACGTTATGGGAACACGCTGTTATTCCAGGGAATATAGGTAAAAAATGGTATTATTTTAGCGTTTCAACCAGCGACCGAATCCCAAGAATATTCAAACGGTAAAGTAAAGTGTCCATCTCTTTCATATATCAGTTATTGCATATATAGCTTTATATAGGTATATATATATGTGAAGCGGCTGAGTCGCTGCGGTCGGTATATACCCCCCGAAGGCAGCGCGGCAATTTTACAACTGGCTAATCAGACTTCCCTTTCAAAATATGGAAATGTGAAATCCCTCCCTTAATCCCTTAATACGGGCTCGTAGCGTACGCGTGTACCGCTCGCTCTAATGGTAAAGATGTAGAGGAGAGAGAGAGAGAGAGAGAGAGAGCCGCCGCTGCCGCTCGTGTTTTCACCCGTTCCAGTCTCCCACGCTTCTGACGAAAACTCCCCTATGCCGCTGCTGCTGTTTCCGCGCGCGACGAGCACTGGTATTTTCCCCGCCCACTCATGCCTGCCTTTTTCCATTACCCCTTCCTTTCATATCTCTCTTTCTCTTCCTATCTTTCTTTCTATTTTGTTAAAAATATAACTCTTTCTATTCTCTTTAATTATTCGAATATATGTGCTCTGCCTTCGTTTGCCAACGTTTATAACGCGAGATTCAATCACTCCTGCATTAATTACATTTCATCGCGCATCCCACTTCATATTTCTCAAAGAGAATCGCACAGAGAAAACTCGGAAATTCACAGTTTCGGTATATATAAAAGCAAGGTAAAAACGCAGGAGGTATTTAATGAAAAAAATTAAGTGATTGAATTCGCCTATCGCTATCTTGCGCTTCTATCCAAATACGGTATACGGGCTGCATTATTTAATAACTCATCGATCAATTCTCAATCACATTTATTCACTTACCAGTGCAATCAATTATGACCAATGCATTGATAAATTTCCGATACACGCAGATACACTGCATTATTCATGATGATGCACAGTGAAAAGTGTCAATCATATGTGACAACGCGATAGCTCGGTAAACATAATAGGAACTTAACGATGTGCGCATTTTAGTATAATTCCTCCATTATTAAACATTTTACGTTCTATTGGCATTAGGATATAACTCGCCTGTTGTCATTGTCCCAATTTCAAATTCAAGCAATGCATTTCAATTTGCACCTCCAATTTTTCTCCAACCCATCTTTTTTATCTTCGAGGAATAAATTTTCGTAATCGTACGTTTGATAAGACGGTATTAGCTCACGATGTACAACTCGCGAATCTGCTCATCCTTAAAAATCCTCCCTCCTCCACCATCGCTATATATACGCGCCTACGCAAACTCGCTATCTCCTCCCAGCCATCTTCGCTTTTCGTACTTTTCCCTCGCTTCTCTTTTCTCTCTTCCTATTGCTCGCTCCTGAATTTTCTAGCCAAGCGTCACTTCTACCCTCTCTCTCTCTCTCTCTCTCTCTCTTTGCCTCTTTTCTGTAAGAAAGTTGCCGCATGCAGCACCGCGGCTGCCTAGCACACTCGCTAAAGGAGTGCAAATGAGGCGAACTGTGCTTTTTAACGAGTTGCCGGAGGAACGAGGCGAACGGGTCTCTCTCTCTCTCTCTCTCTCTCTCTCTCTTTCTCTCCTCCTCTTCCTCACGCTCGTTACCAAACCTAACCCGGCATTACGTTTATAAAGCCGCACACGCACACATAGGACGAGGCTGCATCGCAGCACCGCTTGGTGGATAAGGAGCTCCGAGCCATTATGCGATTTGAAGTGTACCGCGGGGGAGGGAATAAAGAGGAAGAGAGGAAGAGAGAGAGAGAGAGAAGAGAAAGAGAGCGAAACGCGGAAAAGAGTTACGCGCAAAGTAGCCCGAGCGCTTCCTCGTTTAGCGTCTCTCTCCTTCGACCCTACCCTTTTTTTTCTACCTCTCTCTCCCTCTCTCTCACTGCTCTGCTCGCCTTACCAGTATGTCTTTTGCATTCTCGACTGGCGGACATTTTCGTGAAGCGGCCTCCTAGAAAAGTTTCTTCTTTTTTCTCGCCACAATATTACTCTATCGGTAAGAATGCACTTATTGTTTCCTGTGATGCTACTTCGGATAAGTTTAAAACAGTTTAACACCAGTTACGTGGTTGGTAATAAACTGCTGTGTTGAAGTGAGTATTTGTATAGTTCAGTATTTGTTCAGTTGTAGACTTGACACAATTTTTATAAAAATAGAAATAAATTAATAAAATCAAAATATATGGAGTAGTTTTTTAATCAATACATGATTAAATAAATTAGTTTATTTAACTAATAGTGTGTAATTATTAGATTATAATTCTTGGGCATGACAAAATGATGTATTTAGAAATATATCCTAACGTCATTGTAGATTAACCTCATAAGGATTTTCAACTATACATAAAATTTTCATTTATTCAACTGTAAATGGATGACTAAAAAATATTTTAAGTCATTAATTGAAGAGTCTAAAAGTGCAATTTAGAAAAAGTGCATTCAATAAACATTATGATTGATGGTACAGACGAGCACCACTAGAATAGTCAACCGCGGGTTAACAGAAATATGATAACCTACATTCATTGTTTCCTAGTTCAGCGAAAAGGCTCTTGATTTAATTCTGCAGCTCTATTGTTTAAATGAGCATTTATCCGCTTTCGAAAGAATTCATCATTATTTTCGTTTCTGAAAACACGACTTCCCATTCATCCGCGCTTGGTAAATATCCGCTCTCTCGTTTTAATTTCACAATTAACCTTGTTATAATGCTTCACGCTTGTTTGCTTAATGGTTAGTTATTTATTTAACGTATAACTGAGTGATCCGTGAATATAATTGAATTCGAATTGAAATTTTGCTTTTCAAGGAGAGCAAGGGAGAGATATAAATTGATAGAAGTTTAATTTGTAATATATTACAAAAAAAAAATTATTACAATAATTTGTGCTTATTTGTTAGCATTTTTCTTTAATAACACATTTTTCACTTCATTTCACTTTTAAATAAGAGGCAATTCCTGCAAACAAAGATTATTCAAATCATTGATTTTATTTTCATGTTTATCGCTGACCTGGACTACATCTCTAAAGTCTTTCAAAAAGTCGTCGACTATCGAGTTACGAAGTTCCTTGCTGCATAGAACATTCTCGATTCCCTGCAGACAAGCTTTCGAAAACACCACTATACTCGAATAGCTCTACTAAATTCGATTGGGCCATTCGTACTGAACTTGAAAATAAATAAGCTAACACTATTCCTTATTTTCGGTCGTTATTCGAAGCAATAAGCTTTGATACAGCTACTCTTTATCTCAATTGTATCTACTTTTTAAACACATTAAAATTACGTTTGCTTGTGACAAGTGGTTGAAATAGGTTCTCAACAAATCTTACAACACCTTACAATCCTGATACGATCATCAACCTTCTTAGAATTAAAAGTTGTAGCTAATTACTTACATTATAGCTCGCATAAATTTGGTAATAAAAAAGCTAATAAAATTCTGTTCAGTGTAAAGTTTTTACACATATATTCCGTCGGAACATCGAAACTACTGATATAAAGCTTCTTAGTTACTTCTTTCGTTAATTATTCCTCCAAACTATATCTTTATGCACCCTACGGCCTATGCATTAAACAATAACTAAGTTCTTCATAATCCGAGCACCAACATTTGTGCATGTACACCCGGTTGCTAAGCGACCTACCAAAGTTCAGTATTCATTCTGCAGATCTCCAGAGAATATTTAAGATGAAAGAATTTGATTAGCTTTTCCTTAATTAGGTTGGAAAATATAATCCGCAATGGCGCTGCATTGAGACCCTGTTGGATTCAAGGTGACCACCATCTCTTACTTCACCAGATTAAATCCGTGACCTTTTGTTAAAAAAATTTTTATCACTGGCTTCAGTTGTATTGACTGGGCTTTTGATCAAATGTATTTCTAACTGCGTTTTCGTGGTTACTATCTAATTCACTGATCTTCTTTAGTTTTATCATATCCATTTATCAAAATTATTTAATTGTATATTTTAAAACATAATTAACACTTTGACTATCAAAATGTCTGGGCAATAGGCAAGAAACACAATTTATTAATTTTTTAATAATTTTAATAAAATGCATGAACATCTATTTGTTAACTATATGAAATATCTACATTTTCACTTTTTTACGTCAGAAAGATAATAAAACGAGCTGCAATTTTAACAATGTGTCTCTTCCCTGTTACATTGCATGTACTTTTTTCATCATTGTGTATTGATAATTATTCCGCAAAAAGTACCATAGAAATAAAAAAATGCACAATGTAGCATAAAATAAATTTATATAAATTTGTCCATTCTGTTAGTTTCATAAAATAATTTTTAAATTATAGTAACTAATATAATATGTAACCTTTCTAATTTCATCTAGTATCCATTAGATTAGATTGCGCACTTCCATATTCTTTTAAATTACATTCCATTATGTAATATCATTAATTAATCATTAACTCATTACTTTCTTGGTTATTATTTTCCATTACGATCGCATTTATAATGTAATTGCTAATAAAAAACTAATACTTCAAAAGTTAGATTGGTTGACATGAGCAATGTCTATTAATAAAAAATCAGATAAAGTGAAAGTGATTAAGCGTAGGATTGAGTCCCTTGTCATTATGATTAGTTTTCTTTTGGATATTGTTAAAATTACACTTTCGCTGTGTGCAACATAAACTATTCATAGTACGAGAGTTCCATAAATAGAAAGATATCACGAAGGTTGAGTATCCTTAACATTTCGCGTAACATCTTCGAATTCCAAACTATGTCAATCAGCTGCTTTTATAGTACTTTAGACAATGAATCTCGAAAATATTACAATCTCAAGTCGATCTGGGGAACGAGCAGGAAATTTCTCAAGATACTTCCATAACTGGCGCCCAAACGACAAGAGAGAAAAGTGGCGCTGAGTTCTGAGCAAACTTGGCATTCCCGGTCTCCTTGTCGTGAGCAAAAGACGCTTACGCAGATTCGATAGAAACTACTCGGGTATATATAACACTCATCCTCAAACATTGTTCAACCTCCTTCCACCCCCGACCCTCTTAGCGTTAACTATATATCTATCCACTTCTCATCTTCTCCTACGTACTCGCGCGCGCCCCGTTCTCACCACCGATAATTCTCAAGAGCTAGTTAACTTATTGGACCAAGTCATGCGACCTATACATATATATATATATATATATATGTCCTATATATACATACGTACGAGTATTCATGCGAGAGGAAGGCGAATGTAGACTAGAGAGAGCGTCGACGTTTATGCCCGGATAGGCTGCAAAACCGAAGAGGGATAGAGGGAGAGAGAGAGAGAGAGAGAGAGAGAAGTGTAGAGGTTGGGGACGAGCGTGAAAGGAGTTGGTGCAGTGGAGGCCTGGGAATCCGGAGCGCGAAGTCATGTGTATAGGAGGCAGAACCCCGGAACACTGGGACACCTGCCTACCTGTCAGCTAATAGGCGCATCGCTCGACGTGCCGCCCGCGCTCCATGTGACATTCATCCGCGTGATAAGAGCGCGACGCAGCTCCTGTGTCGCCTGTACACATATATAGGTCGACAGGATATGTGCATGCGTGTTATTGTATCAAGAGCTGATAAACTCACCCTTTCTCTCTCTCTCTCCCTCTCTCTCTCTCCTGGGCAATTCGCCTCTTGGCACACACATCAGAGACTCACAGAGAGTGTTAAGCGAGAGTTAGCTGCGCGTGGCTGAAGTCTCGTGATAGTCGATGAAGGGAGCTACTGAGCCAGAACTTATAACTTTGGAGATATCTTCGACTATAACAGGATTAACCCTACTAATGTGTGCGATAGACTTTTTTTTTTGGGGGGGGGGGATGAATGATCCCACGTAAAATTGGTTCGTTGCCTTTCTAATTTGCTGATTGGATTGCCTCCATTATTACTGTCAAAATGTAATAGCAAACCTAATAATACTCCAGAGATGTGATTGTTTGTACCAGCTTAAGGATTTTCAAATCAGTACGTGAGTGTATTCTCCAAAAGTATAGTTGATCTTGGATAAACCTAAAAACTGTCGTAAGGATTGCGAAATGGTTATTACATCGATATAATTATTCTACGTGCATCTGTAACTTAGAGAATCTTAGCTATGGTGGCCTTTAAGTGTAACGAGGGGAAGCGCAGACATAGGCTGGAATGCCATGTCGTAAAGATGCTGCTGAGGCCATAAGCTGCGAAAGCGAACGAGGAAGAGGCAAGTGAAGAGAGAGAGAGGAAGAGAGGAAGAGGATGAGACACAAAAAATGACGTAAGGTAAAGTACCCGAATACGGGACAAATGCAGTTTTGGTACCGCAGTCGGGATAAACTTAAAAGAACGTACATATATATGTATTGACATATCTTATTGCTATTAGTTTAACGTTAATAATGTATTTTTGTTAATAATCAAATTACCTGTTTTTCAATGCCTTGTGATCCCGAATTAGCAGCAAAACAACTTTTATTTTAACGGCGTGCGCGAAACTCGCCTTCTCATGCTTGTTCTGCGTGTGCGAAGTTCATGTTTCGAGCACTCTATTGACAAGCGTGTGCGAAGTATGCGCATGCGCAGATCATTATACTTCTAAGTAGCGTGCTCGAGAAACTCGCATGTGCAGATCGGTTTACTTCGCACACGCAAAAACTGGAGAGAGCGCGAGACCTACCATCTCTTTCAGAATACACCCAGTGGTAAAAAAACTAATTTCAACGAGTTTCATTCGCGCCGTTAAAAAAAATTAAAAAAAAATATACTAAAAAAAATGTACTATTTTGCTATTTATTTATATTTTATTTAGTATTAACTTTTTCCATAGTTTCTTTTTTGTCATAGACGGAGGAAGACATGGCGCATTGTTAAATAAGAAAAAGTATTACATAAATACTAATTATTTATTTGAAATTATTACTTGAACTTTGCTGCATTGGCGTTTTGCCCCGGTTTCGAGTGCTTTACCTTATATCACGCGCTATCAAGAGGGTCAATTGTTCCTTGATGCCTGACCTGTGTCTCATTACTTCAGATTCGCTGCTCGTAGACAATAGCCTCGATAATGCGCTTATCCTGATTGCTTGAGGTTTTCAACTCGTCTTTCTTCGCTTACACTTCTTTTCTATCTACATCTTCGTGGCTTTATAACTTACCTTTGTACCGTCTTTCAGGTTTTCCCATATATTTTCACTGTACTTTTTTAAAATACAGTCTGCAGCTCTCTTGGGAAACTCTTACGTAGTGCGTAATACCTTATAGATTATTCTTTTAATGCGATAGTATGTGACTGGAAATACTGCAAGTTGTGTAACGACGGTAACTTACAGTTGATGCAACAGAATTATTTGACCAAACCATAGAAGATAGCATTATACTAAGGACAGTCGTAGATATACTAGCTTACTAAATTGATATTTTTTTAAATTGATGAAATTCGTTTGAAACGTAATTAGGTTTATTTGATATTTTACTTTGTATTTGACAATAATTAACTTCATCGCAATTCTCTTATTCATTTTTATAAATTTTCTAATTCTTCTACTAGTGAACAGATTTAGAAACAATTTTAAAACAAACAATGTACCCTGATTGATCCAATCACTACGTTCATAAATCAATCCTACTTGAAATCCTGGAAATGATGATAATGACACTTGCTTTTTCCATTCGCATTTCACGCCCTCTTTTATTCCCGCTTTCTCTGATCTTTATGTCTCCTCGGTGTCATTCACTCGCAACTTTGTCGTCTCTGCTGCGGTGTCATCAATTTTTACCCTCCCCTCGAGAAGATGCACAAGGTGGATCGAGCTCCAAAAGTCAGAGAGAATAAGAGTCGTATAGGTGAAAAGTAGGAGTAGGAGAGAATAAGAGAGGCCATGAAAATTGTTCGGAGGAAAAGGAGGGATGCATTGTTGCAGGTGAGTTATGGTATCAGTTCTCTCTCGCTCTACTCTGCTCTCTCTCTCTCTCTCTCTCTCTCTCTCTCCTCCGTCTTTGAGGGTCTTTTAGACTTTCATGCTTTACTTTACACACTGTGTAAAGAAATCCTCGACGACCCGGCTTCAACCACCGGCACCTCGTTTTATAATGTCAATTTCAGCTTTTACTGCCCTATTGTTACGCGCGCTGAGACCCATTTTTACCGTAACCCCCCCCCCCCCTTTTAAAACACTCTCGTTTAGTCGGGCGTATACGACGCGGCTTTGATGCGTCCGACGCTACAGTCATAAATTAGGGTACCTTTAACGAAAATATTTGCACCGGACCGCGCGTCGATGTAAATAAATTAGCTCCTGTCCATTATTTGGTAATCCCACTAGGAGTAGGAAAACGTCGTTATCTAAATTGAAATTTAGATTGTTTTTGCGGTTTAAAGAGAGTTACGAGCTGCTGTAGCGTGAAATTTCACGCGGCAAGTCTCTGCAATTACCGCAATTTCTTTTCAACTTTTCTAGAACGGTAATTGTAAGTGGTGGAAAAAGATCTCGCGCGAAACTGTAAATAACGAATGCACATAAATGAAAACTAATAATTATTCTCAGAGATTTTTTCACAGTTTGAGCAAGTAAATAATTTTTTCCATGAACTTGTACATTGGCGTTAATTTTGGTAATATGTAAATCACTAAAGCTGGGTTAACCTTTTTCCTTTTTTTATGGAAATGGGGAATGTATTATAAAGTGAAAATAAATGTTATAAGAGCTCATTATAGAGATCGAGCAAATGTGCTCGAGGGCAGTGGAAAAAAGTGGCTATCCTTTTCTTTTAATTTCCCTGCATAAATATTTCAGTTTTGCGTTATAACGGTGCGGCTTCATTAATTAAACATTTGCTTGTACATAAAGCTTAATTAATTTTACAGGCTCGATTTCGTTATTGATTGCCGAAACATGGATTCGTACTACTTTTCATTTCGGTCTACTATATGTTAACGTTCCGTAGAATAAATATTTAAATAAAACACACATCAACTCAATTTTGCTATCTTTTTTTAAACGTAGCAAGAATTTACAAAATATTTCAATAACGTCTACATACGCACACATTCTTTGAGCATAAAAGTATATATATGTAATCGATCAAACGAAATCTCATCATCACGCATACGGTCTCACGCCAGCAATCTCGGGTTAACTTTGATTCTTCTTTTTTAATAAACGTCACACCGGCTGCCGAAAACTTGCGCCTCCGCGCGCGTCTAAATCCTCTCTCTCTCTCTCTCTCTCTCTCTCTCTCTCTCTCTCTCGATAGCGAAAGTCGGGCATCTCCGCCTCTTCTCCCTTCCCCTGTGCAGCCACTCATTCGGGAATAAGAAAAAGAGGAGGAGGAGGAGGAGGAGGAGGAAGAAGAAGACGTCGGGGGAGATCATATATAGCGGGCCTCACCGCAAAGAAGTGCGCCAGAGCGCGACCGCGACGGAACTGTTTTTCTCTTCGCGGCCCCCCCGTGCAAATACCTGCGACTCCTTTTTCCCCGAGAGCCGTCGGAGCTTTTCATATCTCTTTCTCTCTCATTTTTATACAAGAGACAGCGGGAGGGGAGCGAGCTCGCCGTGGTTATTACTTCTGCCCCCGTGCCGGCGGCTACGTTAATGGAAAAGAAATGGCTAAAGCTCCGGTGATTGAATTTGGCTTTGCCGTGGGAGCGCGTGCGCCTCTCTCTCTCTCTCTCTCTCTCTCTCTCTCTCTATCTATCTCGTGGAATTAAAAATGTCACCGTAGAAAAATAATTAACGACCAAACAGATTTCACGAGTGAATATTTCGCGTTGCGCGCCGACAACTTCTGCCGCTGCAGCCTCAGTCGCGGCAGCTACCGGGGCAGCTCGCATTAATTAGAATTGAAAATTGTTCTTAATTAAAATGAGTTCCGTGTGTTAATATAGCGCGACTCGGCTAAAAAAAGAAGAAGAAGCACACGCCAAAGAGTAAAAAGTTCGGCGCGATTATTAACATAGAAGATCGAAAGACACGCGTTATTAACCAACTTTGTCGTCGGCGCGCGAAACGGCAAATATAATAAGAGCCGGTGATAGGTAGTCGCGCGCGTATATACCTAATTTAATTCGCATAGAGATTTAGTGCGACGATTTAGTGCGACGATTTAGTCCGTCCGCGCGAACGGTTCCGCGGGAAAGACGCACTTGGCTTAGCGCGTAATGCAGTGCAGAGTGCATGCAATACACGCGCAGTTCGTGTGCACGCATGTGCGCGCGTAAGTCTGCAAACCGATGTCCCATTCGTTTAGGTGATAAATTAACAATTAACGGCTAGATGCAATTACGCGATAGAATAAATTACGACGCAATTATGATTTAATTGTGAGGTCGTGGTATAGGCACACACGCGTATAATCCGTATATATGTTTGCCGAGGCGTTCTGACGTCATTTGTTTCGGGATGTCGTGCGTGCCATGTCGATTTCCGCAGAAGCGAGCGAGTCTGTCAAAAACATATAATTGACCTCCGTACGATGATACGCGTGTGAAATTTGCAGAGGACGTGAATTTCGGGTCGCCGTCGAATTATTGTGCATGGCCCAGACACTGAAGAGAGAGAGAATGTCCGAGATGTATGTCCGATATATAATCAAAAAATTGTCACGCGCGAAATCGAGCAACTTCCGATGGATTTAATATCGGTCGACAAAGACGGGGAATATATCCATCTGTGCTCGTGGAGGCCAATTTGACCTGCTTTTTCCCCTAAGTTATAACGCCGTTAAACGTCTTCTGCAGGGGCACACACGCGCGCGGGGGAAAGTACGAAGTAGCTCGCACACAGCTGATGTACGTGCAGAAAGTCGGTGGTTGTTGGCGTTGTCGTTTTCGAAGAAAGTGGATAAATCATCGGACGCGCGCGCGTCGAAGACTAGAGCGAGCGAGAGGTCGGTGATGAAAAATTCCTGGTACTTTCCATAAGGCAGGAGAGAAATAGAGGAGGGAACGTTTGAGGCATGGCCCGCGCGGTCGAGGCTGGACTCCACAATGACCTCGGGCCCCTGAAGCTCTGCTGCGCGCCTCTTTTGGTGAATCTTTGCTCGCTCGCGTGAGAAATTCGGACGAGTTTACCCAGTTTTTGTTGTGCATCCGACTGTCGATCGTCGGTAGCAACGAAAAAAATTAAACGAAGTTTTGAAAGGTTGCAACGTTCGTTGCTTTGATTTATAGAAAAACTTTGCGAATCGGTGAATGGGAGTGGAAGTTTGGTTTTCCGTTTGGATGTATCGAGCTTGAGCGTGCAATGACTTGCGTGCGAATGAAAAGTCAAGATAAAAGAATTTGCGAATGTTTCGGATTATTGGAAATATACGCACTTAAAGGATCACAATTTGAAACGTCATAAGTAGAGTCCCCAGATCAGTGATATAAGTAATTTCCACTTTTCTCTTGCGCGAAGTTTCCTGGTCTCCCTGGGATTGCATAAGACAATCTTTAGCGGAAAGCTTTAAAAATAACCGAGAGAAAAATTAAACGAACGATCGTCGGAGAACCAAAAATTGCAATTTTAACACATTCAATAAATCGCAATTTTAAACGCTTGTTAAAATAAGAAACTGGAACGATTACATCCACATACTTATACTTAAAAATAACCGTATACATGGGTCATCTTTTTCGAAGATTGTCTCAACTATGACCTTAAATACCCCTTCGATTTCTTATTTTGATCTTTTGCAAACCCTATTGAGAGGCACGTACGAAAGAGCGTTGGTCGCAATGACCTATTATTTCATTACCTGCTATACATTTTTTTAATATTGGCATAGCTCTGGTAACATCTAGTATCGAACTAAACTAATTAGTTAATTACTAAAAAGTAAGCCGTGGCTTTCCAGTGCAAGACATTCGATTCGCTTCGAATGTCGAAAAAATCGCCGTCTTGAAACTCCCTGCACGCCGGCTCGAATTCCCTACGTAGTAGCTGCTGCTGCGGAGCTTTAAATTAAAGGGAGACAAAGCCAAGCCACGGCGGCGAACTAGAGAGAGGGTGAGAGAGAGAGAGAGAGAGAGAGAGAGAGAGAGAGAGAGAGTAGCAGAAAGAGAAGACCTCGCTGGCTGTGCAGTGGCCACGGACTTGGAAGCGCACCACCGTTCCGTCGAACTTTGCCATCCTCGTACGGACTCTCTCTCTCTCTCTCTCTCTTTCTCTCTCTCTCTCTCTCTCTCTCTGTCTGCGTGTGCCTCTCTTTCGCTCGCTCGCCTTTAGACCCCGTCAAGGAAGTAGATTCCCCCGGCGAGATTGCCCGTTCGCTTCATTAATCACCGACGCCCCGATAGAGCCGGAATTCGCTAGCTCCCACCTCCTGCAACTCCCACACGCGGAAACCACCAGCCAAGCCGCCGCGTGCGCTGCTTAACGCGTTCCCTTTCTCTCTCTCTCTCTCTCTCTCTCTCTCTTCCACACTGTTTTCTCTCGCTGTATAACCAAGTCGTCGTCGCGAGGAGTTCTCCCTCTCTCTCTCTCTCTTCCTCTCTTGCTCTATATATGTACGTGCAGTGGCTGACCGTGTGCGGCTCTGAGTTATGCGTGCGGCGAAAGGAGAGCCGCGCGCGACCAATCGGAGTGTACGTCGGCCCAGCTATTGGCTGCGAATGTCGAAAATAATTTCCCCGCGGATAAGTTATTCTCTCTGCGGCTCGATGAATTCAACTCGAGTTTATACAAGATGCGCTGGAAATGTTTTTGGGCTGGTTATCCAGTTATGATGTGCAAAGTGGAAAACTCGATATAGCAGGAAAAATAGGAAATCTTGGAAAAAGAATAAATACCCAGAGGGTGATCGAGGTAGCTCATAACGATGCGTAATGGGTTAGCGTATTTTTATTACTATCGACCTAATTTCCCCGCGGCCAGAGAGATATACATCGAAAAACATCATTACCCCCATGGCTTCGTGTCAATCGAGCGGCAAATTCCTACTTTCTGGCAATCACATCGCGTGAACGAGCCTGTATTTCGTTAATGTATTATACGGAGTCCCATGCATATGTATACGTATAGGTATATATATACGGGAGAGGCCGGGTATACAAGTGTACTTATACACTTAGTTAGGACTAATACATATGTATAGGGGTAATGGTTATGTGCGTTCACGTATGTGTACATGTTCGAAAGGTCACCAGGAGGGTATACATACCCACTGAAATGCTACGACCGAGCAAAATAAGCATCTTGCGCGAGAGATCGAAATCTCGCTCGCGTCAACTTGTACACCTTGTGTATATACGTGTGTAACAGTAGAGAGTAGATCGGCCAAAGATATTGCTCGAGTGCTTTTTACGCCGCGTAACGCAGCGGCAATTTATTGTTTAAATTATTAAGTCTTATGGTCTACTCCGCGTGATAAGGTTGGTAAGCATGTAGTCCGAGTGATTAATTGTCTGTTACGGCAGAAAATAATTACTCCGAATGATTTATAAAATGAGCGCACATTTCTTTATGGTTCTATTAGGGCCGAAGGTTTTTCATTCTCGCTGTTACGAGTAACTGCGCGCGGTGCGCGACTTTATCGCGAGGTTATACTGTTTCTGCATTGCGGGACCAGGGATTTATTGGATAGTTTACATTGGCAATTTGCATTTGAATACCGCGTCGTACAAAGCGTATTTTCGCCTCGACAAATTGTTTGAGAAATACCTGCTTTGAGTTGGCATTGATCAAATTTCATTGGTGCCGTATAGCATTTTGTATCTTACATATAGATTATATCGTGCAACGAAAAGAAACAGTCTTACCCGGAAAAGAATGTTTCGCGAAACTTTCACCTTTATAACGCAGCTCTAGCGCTTACAACCGCACAGATTTCGGGTCTCATTGTAGCAATAATGCAGGGACGCGCCACGTGCAGCATTACACGGATAAAACGGGACGATAACAAACTAATATAATTCGCCTATATATTCTTCGAGAGCAATATAATTTATTCGCCGGGGCTATAGGAAATAATTAAATTTAAATTACCAGCTTGTATGGGGTGGGGGGTGGGGAGGGGGCCAGCCTAATGAATTCCCCCGTGCATCGCGCACGCTATAACGCGCTCCTGTACACACGTGTGCTCTCGATATTAAATATTCGCCCCCTTCTCCTTCACCGAACAAACCGCGCGCGCTGCACGTATGCGCGACATCATCAATCGCGATCGTTTATTGTCATCATTAGTGTCCACTAATATACAATATATTTATTTACCGCTCGCATTCGATAATATAAAGTGCGCGGCATCGCGCGCGGCCCTCGCTTTATATCGATTGTTATATTATCCGAAAACTGGAGCGTATAACCGCGCGCGGTACGTGTATCTCTCTCTCTCTCTCTCTTTCTCTCTCCTCCTCTTGCCGCAACCTCTCGATTCTATATATATACGCTATATCTATCTCTCGCTCACTCCTTTTTTTTTTATTCCCCCATTCATTTTTTCCATTTTCCGTTCTCTTTCTCAAAAACGTTCGACCGCGCGGCACCAAATTGCGAATCGAATTTTTCCCGACAATATAACGCAGTAAAAGCCGACAGCTTATCCTCTTTCTCGCTATCTCTTTCTCCCTCTCTCTCTCTCTCTTTACCGTCATAACGGACAATACATAAGAGATTTTCTGGCAAAAATATATATACCGTCACCGCCACTAAAAGATTACACTTCTTCCTATCGATTTTTGACAAACTGTCTATTAATCTTGATTGTTCATGATAAAGTTTTACGTACAGATATCAAGTCACTTCTGAAATACCGTTATACTCGGATAACGGAAAAAACAAGTCGTCATTTGCTCTTCTACCAGCTACATTAAATAAACAATTATTTGCTTTTATTGCTAATTCCGTTCTTCCAGAACTGAATAGTGTTCCAAACGAACAAAATCGGTAGTTGCAAACGATAACAATAGCTTGAAACAAATGTTTACAATGCAAGTTAGAAAATTCAGTTAGGGGAGCACACAGAGAGAAAACCATTCCAATCATTCTAGTGCCCTGGTGTTTTGACACACGCACACACACACACACACACACACGTGTGTACATGGCAATTATTCTCACAGACGTTTTTATACGCTATTGCCGAAAAAAAAGATACAAATGAAAATTTGACAAGTACATGTATTCTTCTTTGTCACAGGTTATTTATTATCATCCCCAATTATAGTTTAGTATTCGAATGTTGAACAAAACTGTTTGACGATTAAATAAAGTGTCCATTAAAAGATACCTGAAAATTGAAAAGAAACTTAGTAATCGTAGCTGTCAACTAGGTCCGCGAGTTCCCCGACACGAAAATCAGTCGCTCAAGGTTTCCAAAGATTCCAAACGCATATATAAAGCTTTGGGAGAATGAAAAGTGATTACGGAGAGGGGAGGGGGCAGAAGTCTCGCCGGTGGACGCGATATTTACGATATACGTGACAGAGGTAGGCAGCGCGAGGATCGAAGAGAAACACTCGTTCGCGGCATCGACGTCCAGTTGCCATTATACCTATATACACAGACCCAAGGGAGTCGACACCTCGGCCGGCCGTTTATTTTATACCAAGCACTGCTACTACTGCTGCTGTTCCTCCCGCGGCAACTTCTGCCGACCTGCATAACGTATGAGTACGACAAAAGTTGGAGAGAGAGAGAGCGAATTCCGAGAGGCGATCTCAATGACCGGCCTTTACACCACCCACGCCACGTGCAACCCTCAAGCATGCTAGACGTTTCGCTTTACGCTTATCGTTATTTGCTCGGCGACTGTTGCTACTATAACTGCTCTTCTTCTTTGCCCGTCCAACAGAACAATTAGCTCAAGTGTTTTCCATTGGAAAAATAAGGATTGGCTACACGGAATAACCTTGCGATGCTGTAATCTTCACGAGTCTTATGCAGTTTTACAACGGATGCATGTATAACGCGCGTAAAAAACTATACGAATAATAGTGATACTGTGTGGCAAGGACGTGGACCTATTTATACCGAACGTGGACTTACTTTTTTCATCTCCCATATATATCCCAATAGATTCCAAAATCAAACCAACATAATCAACATTTTTCCGCATAACTATATAGAACTGCTGTACACGAGCATATCGATGTGCGCACGCGCCCGTTCAAATCTCCCAAGCCTTTTTTTACAACCAATTCCTCCATCTCTCTCGTTTTCTCTCTCCGCAATCGTGATTCCAGCATAGGGATATATACACGAGTGCACAATCCCACTCGCATTCCGCCGTACAGCCGATCCGATCCGTCTGTCCTGTATGCTGCGAGTTCGCAGCGCTTTTGTACCCCCGCGCGCCCGGTGGAAATCTCTCGGTCAGCGCGAATTGCGCAAAAGAGAGTTCGCACGAACATATACACGCACAGGGTCGCACATTCGTACTGCGCGAGGTTTGTTCGCTTGTTGTCCTTGCTTCTTTTTGTTTTACTTCAGACCCGCGTTGCGTCGTGTGGAATTTTGGTATATATAGAGCTTTTTCTTATTGCTGCGTGCGCTCTACAAGGAGTCGTTGGAATTCGATTTATTTCATTATTATGATAGCATCGTGATTATTAGGTTGCTGGTTATCGGATCGATTGGATTTCAGTATAGCTCTATTAGTATTAAAAAACGAACTCAAGTATGTTTGATATTGCCAATTGATCATCTGCAGAACTGCATGCTAAAACAATATTTGACTTTATATGAAAAACTTTGTTTGTAAATTATTTTCCATTAATATCGGAAATGCAACATGTGCCATAATACTATATTCCGATTCCGATTTTTAATGATAATGGAATATTGGAAAATGCAAATGAGAAACAATAGCAATTTAACGAAACAACCAAGAAAAACTTTTATTTAATTTAGACACTTAATTAACTATATTGCGACGCACCGTTGTTGGTTTTCATAAGACTGTGAGTATAAACTGTTAGTTCAGTTTTTAGAGATTGAATTGCGCAAAAAGAAATAAAAGAAGTAAAAATGAGCGTATAGTTGAAAGTTACTGTGGAGTCCATAAACAAAAATTACAATTGCTACATTTGAAAATATGAATCAAGATTTGTATTGAATTTATTAATATATTTTGTATCCCAGAAAATATACTCGATACAATGACCAGTATTTATAGCATATACATAAAAAAATATTGTGTTTATTACCTGGTGCTATGGTAATATCTATCGCTAAAATACTTAAACACGGAAAGCGTTAGAGTACAGCTGACCTATCGTTTCAAACCCAATAACTTAAGCTTTACTAAGAAACTTTTTTCATTTACGCGTGATTCATTACTTTCTCGCGCATAGCATTACGCTTGATCCGTAACAATTCATATTCAAGAGTTTTTTTTACTAGGATCTTTAAAATTGATGACTTTATTTCTATATTCGCATTCAAATTTATAATAGAAATGTAAAAATATCATTCTCAATGCAGATTTGATTAAGCCTTCAAAAATACGGTACTTATACGATTTTATCCAATTAAATTTTATTAGATATAGAATTATGAAATTTTCATTTATTAAAAGTGCTTAATTAATAATTATAATTATACAGTCGAATTTTAATTAATTATTAAAGAAAAGTCTTTTCAACAATTCAAACACATTTCGCAACGAAATGATTACGTTAAAAATGCATTGTCGATTTTATTTAAAAATATCGATATGTTTTAATATTAAAAGCTAGCATATGTATGAATTAAAAGTTATTGTACTTTATGACAGAGAGATTTTTAAAAAGCTTAGCAGATATAAAGAGGTTTTGTTCTTTATTTTATACATATTGCTGTCTCCATTTATTCATCCTTATACTATCTCAATTTTCAATACATCTAAAACAAAGATAGAGACCAAACTAAACAGTATTTTCAAAAGGAATACAAAATTTCGCTTACTTAAGTCGCATCAAACGATACATTTCTTTGACTTCGATAAATGACCACCACGCGTCCAATTTATTATTTCAATTGTTTTATTAAATAACCCAATAACCCGGCGCACCTTCCTCCACGCAATTATCAGCAGCAGTGCAATCCTGTAACGGGATCAAAGTTGAAGCATAAACGCGTCAGGCGCCAAAGAAAGTTGGATAAAATTCTATAATTCATCGGGGCCGTGATTCACGACTTTTGCCATCGCGCGCAGTATAACAAGTCGTAGCCAAACCGTCCGCTCTACCGGAATCTTTATCGCTCATTACGCGATTTCCTCTCTCTCGTTCTCTTTTACTCGCCTTCGTTATTTCCCATCTCTTTGCCCCCTCTCTCTCTCTCTCTCTTTCTCTGGGTATATATACCTTCTCCTGCAAGAAAACTCGGCGTCGCGCCTTCTTATATTTCTCCCCCGTTATATTTCTACCCCTCACGTGCAGGCACTCGTAAAAAGCTCAACTCCGCGCTCTCTCTCTCTCTCTCTCTCTCTGTCTCTCTCTCCTTTCCTTCTGTTTTCTCTCACTCTCGTACACACGAGTCGAGAAGACCAGCTATTTTTCTTGGCACGAATGAAAAATAGCCCGAGAGCAGAGAAGCCGAAAATTCTGACGCGGCGCGCCGCCCTCTCGAACCACTCCGAGCCCGCAAACCTAAACTGCCTCTCGCCATTTCTCTCTCTCACTCCCGGTCGCTCAAACATGCGTGAAGGTTAATCGGCCGGACAGTCTGTTTTGTGCGACTGCGCGAGTGGCTATACTGCAAGGTGTGTGTGCGTGTGTAGGTGTACACATATACATAAGATCTCTTTGCGCTTTTATTCTCCGTTTGGCTTTTACGCTCGTTCGTTCGTTTTCGGACATGTTTACTTCGCCCCGTAGCAGCAGCCAGCAGTAGCCCTATCCCGAAATTGGCGTCTGCGAGGCGTAAAATTGCGCGTTGGCTGTTGCCTCGACCCGCAGCTGCAGGATTATACGCTCGGTTTGAGTCGTACTACGTCCGAGTTTCCCGCGGCTTTCCTCCACCTCCAAGTGTAGCTGCTAAGAGCATAAGAATTTGGCGAATTATTGCATTAATAAAAGGTGTGCGCGAGTTCGGATGGAGGGGAGGGGAGAAAGGTTAACGTGCAGTTTCGTACTCGATGCGAGAGTGATTTGTGATACACGCGTTGCAGCTTTTTTACCATCCGACTTGTATGTGTTCTGAGTAACATCTATCTTTGTGCTGGATAAAGTATAGTTCTGTAATGTGACTATAAATTGACAGATTTAGATGCAGGGTTCGAGTCTGTTCTTGACTTATGTGATCTTTCACGGTTACCAATTGCTCGAAATTATTCTATTTAAAATTGATAACTAATTTATTTCATGGAGGCTCAATTATGTTTGGAAATCATAAAAGATTAAAAGGTTGCTCCGAAATTAGATGCTTTAATTAAAATATTATTCTCTCTCCTAAATAATATTTACATAAATAAGTAAAATCAATCAGCACAAAACAATCCGCCACTCTACTGCTGAATTATATTATAGCAGCTCAAACGCAGATGCACTCAAGTGTTATATGAATGATTGAATCTATTCAGTCTTAATGCTGTCCATTATAATTTCGCAGAATTGAGCATCGACTAGCTTATGTAATAGCCATCTAGCTAATAAGAACATTATATATTCAGATCCATATATTTTTGTACCATATTCTTGAAAATATATTTTCTTCGTTCTTCTGTCTGGTAATATATTATTTAAACTTGTTGAAATAAAATACAGAGTATAAAGCATTTTTGTCTTTATATAAACATAACTCAGACTAAATTGTTTTTTAACTTTGATATTTAATAGTGCTTATTATGAATACAACGCCGTAAAGTGCAGTTTCTACTTACAGCAAATAATACAGCTTTATATTTAATTTCTACTCTGCCCAAGTATCATAAAGCACAATATTCTTAAATCATTTGTTTCAAATGAAACGTTTAACGCACAGAGTCACGTGAATCAGCTCCAGCGTATACTTAACGAACTAGACCAAGCAAAGGAAACGAAAAATTACAAAATATCTCGCGTCTTTTGTCGAAGGCGAATTGCCCGTGTATACAACCGAGAGCTAACTAGCGAGCGAGCGAGAGAGAGTCGAGCCAACGGAAAACTTTAATGGGAAGATTACGCCTGAACGGCGATGGAAATCGAGACAAATTGAAACGTGAATGAAGTAGCTGAAAGGCTAATAAAGCAGACTGCGATTGAATAATATTTTGCGACGACGGCGATGGCATCGGCGCTTGCGTATACAGGAGCTCTCGTCCCCCCCCAAGAAAGCGCCGACGTATATATATATACACAAATACCGGAGCAGCGACTCTTTTAACGACTTCGATAATGGAATTGCAAGCCGAAACCGCTTCGCGATCGTCGTGTTTGCACCGTCTCCCCCCATCCTCTGCCTTCCTTTCTCTCTCACTCGGTATACACTTCATTTTCATGATTGCATGACGATTATTGCAATGTTTCTATTTTTTTGCCGAGCGAACAAACGCGCCTCTGCGTTGCATATACATATGTTATAGGAGGTAACTACCAGTGTTCATCTTTTAGTCTGTTATGAATTACGACTGCAAACGAGAACTACGTACGTATTTTTTTTTTTCGTTTTTTTTCGCAAGTGTGCTCGGTTACTTTGTGTGATAGCCGGGAAATTAAAAACTCTGCTGAACTTTGCGTGAATGCTTTTAACGTGAATTGCTGAATATCACTATGTTTCATATACATATACGTATACGTGCGAGTTTCCTTATATATGTTTCATGGGTAAATATAAAATGTAAGGATGTATACGAAATAGATAATGTTGGGGAAGGGGACGTAAGATCGTTTTTTAATTTCGATGGAAGTTCATTTGTAAAGTCATAAGATCATGTGACTTTGTATTTGCCATTTGCTCTGATGTAATTTCGCTGTGTGCTTTTTCATAATGCTTTATGAAACTGCCAAGACTCGTTCAATATTTTCATGCTCACTGAAATTCAGTTGTTGACAGTATCGCAAAATTAAATTTCATTGTTTAGTCAGTTGAACGGCAATATTAATAATGATTTTTTGAGTTTAGTGCATTTACATCGCGACAATTTAACGAGCTTCATTAATCTACAATTCATTTTTCGCCAATATGTATACTCATAAAAATAACCGAAAGTTTACGAGCCCGGTACATTTTTACCGTATGAACATTGAATGTATAAACACGATATCCGATAAATCAATATGTAAATTGCTTTCAACTTTTTTACAACGCACATGTTTTTCAATACGTATACATAAAGTATTCGTACTGCCATTCGTTGTACTGCAGTAATCGAATGATCGCGATATCATGTATAAAAGCAGCAAACATTACGCGTATATTTTTGGTCATCTTCATTTCGAAATAAAATATCACGATTGACACGCATACAAATACAAATAGACATTTGAGTTTCTGCAATAATCACCGTGCACACGAAACAGCGCAGAAACTCTCGAAAAAGTTGCATGTATATTCCGTGTTTTTCGTGTAAAACTAAATACACCTTACGGAATACTATATATTATACGTATAGAAAACCGGGTTGTAAACAAAACAAAAAAGGGAGATCCAGCTGCGGGCGATGCGTCTGCGTTTCTTTTTTCGCCAGCATATGCGTTATGCATCCCGTGTACACCCGAGCATTTATTCGTACCATATTTTTATTCAACGAAAGCCTTTTGTGTTTCAGGATCATGCAATACGGCGCTGGGCATGGAGTCGGGAGCGATAGCGGATACGGCTGTCAACGCATCATCCTCGTATGTGGCCAACGTTGGTCCTCGCTACGGACGGTAAGATTTTACAACCGATTAGTATCAGAGTGAGATCGAACCGATCTGCGCATAGTATCATACTTTACATACTTAATTTTTATAAGAATTTTCATCTGATGAATCAATATTACGGATTGAACAACCTTATTTTTTTTTCTTAATCGGATAGACGGTTTAATTTTTTCAACGCTGAATAAGAACACCGATCCTCGAAAAGCAGGAAAAACAAATCCGCTTATTTATGAATAATGACTGAACTTTCAGAGCTTTATTACTTAGGAAGCTGCTTTTCCTCTCCATGTCAGCAGGACCAACTGAATATCTCGAAAAAGAAAATTTCCAATTTCGCAAGGTGTTACAAAAGCTAATTTTTAAATAACTCCTCGAAATAAAAATTACAATGTACGTCGTTGCGACTCAATTTAATCATCGCGCTATCCGTAATATCCGACAGGTTGAAAAAATAGATTTCCACGCCCACGGCCAGACTAGCGCGCGAAAAAATTGTCACAAAATTTAAAACACAACTTAATGTATGCACACGTAGGCGCGCAAAAGTTCCTAGTGCGAGCCTACAGTAGCCAGGCCGCGAGATTTATGCAGGTGCGTGCGCGTGCGTGAATTAAGCGACTTTGTTCACAATTTAAATGCCGTCGCGCTCCACTAGTAAATCAAGCAGCCGGATAATACTTAAACCATGTATTTGAACAAGAAAATATATTAAGGCTAAGTGCAGGCGAGTTGAGCGTACAGCCTCTCGCATGTATAAGTTGTGTGAGCGTGATTTAAAGTGTAAACCGGTATTATACTTTAAAGCTCGATTTATATCCGCGGCACTTCTATAGTCGGGGGCTACGTATTATTGGCTTTGTGCAATACACACATACATACAATGAATACGTCTTATTTGATATCAAAATTATGGCATAGCCATTCGCGTATAGCATTAATATTATTACGTGCTATAATTAGTCGGATAAAGAAAGAAATATTAAGAGAATACTATTTTTAACCATTTTTATAACTTATGTTATAAGTAATATATAAAATGTTTTATGTACAAGTAATTATTTCAGGAATATATAAATTATTCAGATTGTATCCAAGTAAGAATAAAGTAATAGATTTTCATGGCTGTATGTATTTTACTGCATTTTAGGCATGTAAATATTTTTATTTGCAAGTCTTTTTCTGGCTATAGAACTTCGCGCTAAGACAAAATTTTTATCAATTAAAGAAACATTTCATTGAGAGTAGATGATGAAATATTTTGTTATTTATTATAATGACAATTTAGTCTTTATAACAATATTTGTTTAAATTTATTAAATTGTCAATGTGATATCTAAATATTTCAACAGATCAATAACATTTTTCTTGATTTGAAGAATATTTCGTTCACCGTCAATTCCCATATAGAATTAGAAATGTTAGTTTTATTGTCATCATCAATCTATCAACAAGTAGCGGCTAACTATAATATAACATCAATTTTTAAACAAGTCACAAAAGCAGCACTATATTAATTTCTCTGCTAACGAAGATAAAGAAAGTAATTACCATCAAATGCGGACATGATTTCATATCGCAAAAAGTCATTTGTCGCATTATTCGAGCGGCGTTGGCTACTGCAGCTGCGACACACCAAAAAAACACGAGCTCGTGTACATTTCATCTGGAAATAACCAATAAACGCTCGCTCACGACATCGCGGTGTTATGATGAAAGAGCTGTGCGCGGGTTCGCGAACCTCTACTCTCTCTCTCTCTCTTTCTCTCTCTCTCTCTCTCTCTCTCTCTTCACACCCACAGCCACACACGCGCACACCGCTCCACTCATAATATAGACCCCGGCGACGTCGACGACGCGCAAATGATGAAGTTCCGCCAAGCGCTCTGCGCCGACTTGATTTATACGCCCGATACACTCGCCCGCACACACACACGCGCGCGCACACAGAGACACACTTGCAGCAGGCGAGTCGAAAAGTGCTCGATGGGCCGATAAAAGCCCAGTGAAAAGGAACGAACGAAACGAGGTAGTGGGAGTGAGAGAGAGAGAGAGGGAGTTGGCTCAGTAGTACGAGGGGCATATCGGTCGGACGGGCGAGGGAGTCGCGCGAGTCCAACCACGCCAGAGTAATGAGGACCGGACTGACGCTGACGCGGATCGAGAGGCCCGCACTTGCAACGATCTGTCTTTATATTGGCCGTATGAAAAGAGAGAGAGAGAGAGAGAGAGAGAGAGTGTATGGCAGACGAGAGAGAAGGAGCGAAATATGGAAATGCAAGCGCACCGCCTTTCGGTCGACGTCGTCGTCTGGATTTTTTTTTTCGCGCGCGTCACGTGTCTCGAGCGCGCCGACTAATATCGATAAATATAATTAATGATAACCGCCGGCGGGCTTGTTAGGCTTGGCGATCTGACGCGGACGACGGATGGAATGGCTTCGAGCGCTCTATTAAGTATCAAATTGTGCTTGAGATGTGTGTTTTAAAAGTGTCAAGCAGTGAAACGTCGTGTTTCTAATGTTATGTACAAGTAACAATATAATTAATAGTTATGTCAGCTTGTAATTTGAAATTGTTGCCGTGATTTGATTTAACTACTTTGAAAGTAGATCGTATAAGGCTCAGATTCTTACAGTGCATATATATGTATACATCGCAAAAACACAAGTAGGATTAGAATTAAAGAGGTTGGATTATTTCAGTGAAATTACTAATATACTTTATTTCCAAATTGTGCGATTAATATTACAGATCGTATATTGGAATTAAAAACTTGTCAAAGTAAATAAAAACGGGAAATTCTGCGAATTCTGCTAACGTATACATTCGCTATTTGTAGAATGCTATTATTGACAATATTTATTCACGAATAACAATAACTTTTTCATAACGTATTTGCAAGAATTTTTAACAGATCAGCAATGCAACACGAAAATCATTTTTCAATTATATAACTTTTCGATACGCTTCATGTAGAATTTAATCATATTCTTCATATTTCATATTATTCAACTTTATACAGAATATCGCATATAAGGTTTTAATAATCCGAAAATCCTATTAACATGAACTGAAAAAGTATACTCGCGGCATTCGTAAACCATCATTCAATCCGCCATAATATAAAAAAGTTTGTTTATAATATAAATAGCATCGGGAATATTCGAAAGAAAGTATACGATTTATCAAGAGTCTTATTCAAGTCTCTCTCGAACATATTCATTCGCTCTGTTTGCTCCAATTCGACTCCCAAATACTTTCATCTTTTACAATCATACGTTACACTCGCGCATTTTCTCTCCTATAACGCAATCAATCATCTACTTGGCCCTGTCTCTGCGCCGCTGTCGAAAAAGCTATTTATAACCCCGCACTCGTTCGACATCACTGATACAGATCTCTGCAGTTTATATTCGTAAATTTTTCACACAAATTCTAAACTCATCAATTTGACGGTTTTTCCACAATCACCACGCAGTTTTTTTTTTTCGACTTGCTAGTCGGAGATCGAGCCAATAATTTAAATGGAACGAACAAGAAATAGCTTTTCTTTGAATATAACTTGAAATAAATAGAAAGACGTCGATTGACAAATTAAATAAATAGATTAAATTATAAAATAATGTTTAAGTTTGATTCAATCACATTATCCCCTATGTTTAATAAATGTAAGTAGAAACAGACGAGTGTCGCAAGACGTTGATCTTACAATTATTTCAAGATTTCACGTTGATTTAATATTGTAAAAAGTTAAGACAACATTAATATAAATATGCAAGCGATAAAAATTAAACAACAATACAAATAAGAATGAACAACGTGTTTCACCTATACGAGCATACGTAACGGCTCGCCAACATACGCGTTAAAAACAAAACAGTGGAAAAAAAAACGCAGCGATAATTTGAAAATTCAATTGATAAAAAAATCCATTCCGTTTGATTATCAATTATACAAGGCTCATCTCCTATCGCGCAAGTAACAAAAAAAAAAGGTGGCGTGGGTGGGGAGGGGGAGAGGGAGTAAAAAGAAAAACAAGGAAAACCATCCGCATCGAGGAGAGTATACGATCGTATAAAAATTGGATCGCGCGCGCGCTCACGGGTCATCGAGGGGCGTGCTATAAACGCGCGCGAGCCAGAACAAAACTACACCCAATCAGGAGAGTTTACCATTCGTTCCGTCCGGTATCCTCGCTTAACAAGCAATCAATTTTTATGCCGATGCGCGCATGTCCATCGCCGCCGCGCCCCGACCAAATCCGAGGTGGAGAAAGAGCGAGAGAAAAAAAATCGAGCCGTTAAATGCGATCTCTATGTGTGTGTGTGAGTGTGTGTGTTTGCCGTGTGCTGCTTTAACGCGTGCGCATGATGACAGGCGATCGGACGAGAAAATGAAGAGTTTATGCGGCAAGAGGCGGTATACGAGTGAGCCGATATATATCTCAATGGATGCGTTAGAGACTGACGGTAACATCTGTTTGATTGTGTCTTGGTTTTTTTTTCGACCAATTAAATAATGTTTTATATTTTCTATTTTTGCAGATTTCGCGGATTGTGGAAGGATAAAAGTCATTCTGATCGGTCAATTTTAAGCACAACTATTTTTTTTTTTTTTTTTTTGTGATTGAAAGGTTTACATGCAACATTTTCATATAATAATTAACGTAGCATGCAAATAGGTACAAAAGTATACGTGGATTTTATTTTTATGTTTTTTCAATATTTACTTTTTTCTCACAAGTATTATTATTTAATGCACAAAATAAATAAAATCCTATACAAATAACTCCATAAAATATTAATAAAAACCATGAAGACAAATGAAAATTTCAAAAAAATTTTAAATACAAAATACATTTAAAAATATTCTGCCCTTCGGCAGGTACTCAAGTAGATAACTGCGAACCTGCAGTATAATGTTTTTAACCTTTGATTGTACTATAAATTTTCAACTGAGCTTGCAAATGATCTACATTCTGAGCATGATAAGTACAAGTAATATTTAATGAATATAACTTAATACCGCACTTCGAGATTTTGCACTCTTTTTTCATGGCGCCCAATGCTTAACAAAAAATAATTTTTCAAAATCCTACATACAACTGCAATATATTCCTATATAATAAAAAGCTCTGTAATAACAACCTCGCGGAAAAAGCTCGAAAGGATAAATTTGATTTTAAAAATAATATTCTGCATCCCAATAAAAAAAGCTTATAAACCTAACAAAATAAAAACGCTGATAAAAGAGGAAAAAAATGCATATCCCAATTTTACGGGCCTGTCAAAATCAGCATCGTCCAAACATATATATATATACATATATATATATAACCAATCTCCCATTTTTCATCCATTGCTTTTTTTATGTCCTTCGACGCGTACACGTACGTGTCCACACATATCACTGTGCCAAGAATTGCGCCCCGAGAGAAAGGGAGAGACAGAGAAAGCACGCGATATTCAGCAAATCGGAAAATCGAACTAGAAAAAGAGACTTCTCTCCCTCTCTCGCGCGCACATATGTTTTTTTTTTTTCATTTTCAACGTGCCCCGAGTCCATTTAATTTGATGGCTCGCGTGCGCGCGATGCCGAAGATGATGCGATCAGATGTTATCCCCCGCGCGCTCGCATACAGTATCGCATGTATATACTTTGGTGTAGCGAGAGAGAGAGAGAGAGAGAGGGAACGCGCGAGTCGATTGCGTGCTATATTCGATTGACGCTAGCGCGATCGCTGAAACCCAAAAGCTTTCGCGCTCGCTGTACGTGTCATCGAGCCTCGTTTTTACGAGCGGCTAACGAGATTTCGCATACCCTACCCCCCGCCGCCGTATATACGTACCCCATACTGCTGCGAGCGAGCGCGCGCGCGAAAATACGTCACGGATACAGGTTTTTTTTGTTTCTCTTTTCTTTTTTTATCTTCTCATCTCTCTCTCTCTCTCTCTTTTACATTTAATAATACCCCGAGCGTTATTCTTCGCTTTTCCTTTTTATTTATTTATTCGATCGAACGCTCTTTTCTGTTATGCAAATGGGCGAACCCACGCGCGGTTACGTTCTCTCTTTTTTTTGTGTTTTGCTGCAGCTTTTGGCAGTCTGACGAGCAACGCGTAGCATCGGATGTTTGTTTGAGTAAAGAATTTAACTTGTGAAGCGACATTGATAAGGCGTATATTAGTTGTATACGGTCATTGAAATTGCGAGCACCGTAGCTTCATTTTATTAAACCGGACGTGCACTACACAGTTCGTAGAAGGAACGTACTTTAAAGCTACGACTCGGCATAAATTTTTTTTATCTAGCGTTAATTCTATAGTGACACAATTCAATATTATATAAATTTATTCTTAGAAATGTAGAGAGTATCTACTGTGTAACATCGATATACGTACAGCAATACTAAACTATTAACAATGACTTTAGAGTGCGTTTCCCTGCGAAATCAGAATATAATGAATTCTTTAGAGGAAAAGTAAAAAATCTACATTGTCACTTAGAGCTTAAATATATTAAATTAAAAAAAAAAGAATAAAACATAAACTTGTATTAAAAATCTTACAGGCCTTTACGTAAGGAGGATAATTTATCTTTTTTAAATTAAACATCTTTTCATACCCGAAATAATGGTGCAAGTCTCGAACTTTTCCCTTGTAGTATCAATAAGGGCCAGTATCGGGATCCTCCTTTGGATGAAAGGATTTGTTTGAATTCATCAAAATATCTTTGAATGTCTAATTCTACCTACAACTAGGTATAATCTTATAAGAATAATAATATTATAGACTATTTTTTTGCTTAAAATCCAACCAAAAAAAACGTATAGAATTTTATTTATTTTTGTAAAAGGATGTCTATATCAGTAAAAAAGTCAAATCTTTATCAAAACCAAAGTTATTTATATAAACACAGAAATTTACATGCTTTCTTTACGCTTATCAATTTTTTTTCCTTGCATTTTCGAGAATATTATTTTACTATAATTTTAGTGACTATAATTTTGTTCGATTTTACCTAACTATTTTCTTTTAATGAATTTTAATCAGTAATAATGTGTTATGTTCAAGTGAAGCATAATCCCTTAGAAAATTTGTTTACTAAAAATTTACTAAAAATAAGGTTTATTTTTCATGGTTATTTTGAAATTCAAATTGAATTTATCGGCTTTACGAAGCAGCGTTTTTCATGAAATTCATGCCGTTCTTCTCTCTTTATTAAATCTTTCTTCGTTGAAGTCTTTTCAAAGTCATATAAACTCCCTCAATACATTTCATTATGCTTCATCTAAAAACTTCGTACAACGAACTTTTGAATTTACCAGACAGGCTCCGAGCCTTAATACGCTATATACAATTTAAACCATCATATTTTTTAAATAGTCTTTTACGTTTCAATTCTTTGTTCAGTTTTTACATTCAAATAATTGTGTAAATATTTTTCAACTTATTTTCTTATCATTTTCAATTGACTTTTTCAATCATCTCTTTACAAAGTATAATTAATTAAATATTTAAAATATGAGGTAATATTCAAGTATTTAAGGAGCATAGTTACCAGTACTTACGATTACATACTTTTTTAGGTCAATTTTCAATATTTCAACGTTTTTCAAGTTGAGCCCATTGAGGGTAGCCGGTCGAGCATAGTTACCGACACTTATGGTTTCGGGCTATTTTCGTTCATTTTCAATATTTTATCTTTTTAAAAGCTGAGCCCAATTCTGTAGATTACAGCAAATTGGGCTCAACTTGAAAAGTGTTGAAATATTGAAAATTGTATGAAAAAAGTATGAAACTGTAAATGTCGGGGAATTTTTTTATTGGTTGACATCTTTACTTCATTTCCCTAACTTATTATCCACTACTAACGAATATTTTAATTTTACTTTATCATTCCTCCCATAATGAGCCGTGCATAAGAAAAAATTTTGAATTTAATCTTCTCAAAAATGACACGGTCAATCAACTTCGTTATTAGTTATTTTACGTAAAATACATCAATTTAAAACAAAAAAAAGATTAAATTCTTATAATTTCTTTCTTTCCTGCATCGAACCGCCTTAACGAAATACCTTATACGCAGAGAGAAAAAAAAACGATAAAACTAAAAATTAATAAAGAAAATGAAAAAATCCTTGCGAGCAACATTTTTTCCCACGGCACTCGAATCGCGCACTCACGAGCACTGCACAGCCGGTGCTTCGCTCGTCCCCCCGCAGCTTTTTAAATCTCGCACACACACGAGTCTTCCCCTTTGGCTCCGTAGCCTCTCTTCTTTCCCATCTTCCTCCTTCTGTGCACTATATTCTATCATCGGGCGCCTACTCCCTTATCAACGGGCGAGAAGAGGGAGGAACGGGGAATACGCTCACTCTCGCGACATCAAACGGCTTTCTATAGCACATGTGAGTGGGTGCGCGCCCTTTGCGTGGGCAACCGGCTCAAAATCAATTACCTGATTGCGCGAGCGCGCGTATTTCGAAAATCACATCTTCGCGATGATGGAGAACGCGCGCCGTATGTTGGCCTATCCCCGCCTCCATGGTACGTCAATTCAATTTTAAGACGTCTGACGCGAGTCGTGTGTGTGTATGGGTTGTTGTTTATTGTTGATTGTACTGAAAATCTAGGAAGTGAGCCTTTGTTGATACTTTTCATACGCTTCCTTTCTTGGGATTGTACCGAAGCGATATGAGATTATGTATTAAGCTGAAAGCTAAAGTGTCTTGTATTAATACATTTGTTATCATTATTTAAAATGCCATGATGAGGAGTTAACGAGATATTTAGTGAGAAGTAAATATGTTATCTTTTCTTTTAAATTTTTGCAGATCATGTAAAGAAAAAGGCAATTAGTATTTATTTGAATCACGCATTCATTTATTTCCTATTGCTTCCACATGTTTATTTACGGAGCGCTTATCGTAACTTTGATGAAGAAATTGCAAAGATAAACAGAATATTAATTTTCGTTTTTAAATTCGTATATTTCTCTGCTATGTAGCAGCCATTTAATTTAGAAAAATGTTAGTTCTTTTTGCTTTTCGAGTCATTAAAAGAAGTGACCTAGTTTTTTAAATGGTTCAGTGTATATAGGGTCGATCCTCTTGTAAAAACATTATTTGCGAGGCAATTTAAAAAAATTGATTCAATTTTACGATTTCAAAATTTATTTTAGTCTAATACGCAGTTTACCCTATCATACAAATTATTTATCATCATCGTAGACATATCTCTATTTTAGCGAAATGAACCATTATACAGTAAAAATTAAAAGTTCAAACGTAAATATCCATTGATTTTGTTTACACGTTGAGACTCCCCAAAATAAGAACCATCAGGCGAAAACTCAAAGCCAGATAAAAGCCAATAGTAGATGCAGAGAGCGAACGAGTAAGCAAGCATCAAGGGTCTAATCCTCGGTCACTTTGCAGTCTACGAAAGGAGACAGCCGGAGGCGCCTGGTGTCCTAAGCGTCAGATCGAGACAGGAGTGCGGGAGTGGCTACTGATCGACCTCGGTCAGCCGCACGTTATCACGGCTATCGAGACACAGGGCCGCTATGACCACGGACGCGGTCAGGAATACACCGAGGAGTACACCGTTGAGTACTGGAGGCCCGGACTGAACGAGTGGCGGCCCTACAAACTCTGGGACGCCAAGGAGGTACGTTGACTTTGGCACGATCCGCTATGTTTTCATTTCGCTGATTGATAGACTTGATATTTTGGCCTTAGTTCTGGATGATTTGAGCTTTCGGTGAATCCTAAGATCTTTTATTTTTGTACTGGTTTTTACGTATTTATTGGGAGAAATTTCTTATTAATTTTAACATTTCTTCTCAGAATATACATATATATATATATATTAATTTAGTATTCACGATAGCTATACTCGATTAGATTAGAATTCAGAAAGAGCAGCTGACAAAATGTTAAAAAAAAATTATCTTACGAAGGATTTCAATATTAGAATATTTTAAAAATATAAATGTCAGAGTCGAGAGATGGGAAATAATACTTTTTTATTCTTGCAAAAGAACGCGAGAACAATTTCAGAAATAACAATTTTTCCAATATGTTAAAAGCGGAAATCTAAAAACAGAAAATCTTCCCAAATGTCCGTACCGTATAATTTCAAAACGCAGAATTTAATTACCCCGACATTCGCCTATCAAACCTTTGTTTCTCTAAATACCTATCCTCGGCAGGAAAATCCAATAGCTCGCAGTCAAACTTCAACTTTCGATCCCGAAGGATATTCGCCCATCCCCCGAAAAAAAAAAGTGACCTGCACAGCCAGCGAAACAGAATTTCGTACTCACCTTCCGCTCTTTTTTTCCTCGGAATTTGCGCGCGCGTCCCTATATCGCGATGTTGGAAGAGTGCTCGCCAGCGAAATAATGTCAAAAAAAGGGAGAGAGAGCGAGTAAGAGAGAGGCTCCGGTACACGCACACACGTCCACACGTCGGCGGAACGAGAGCTTAACGCGATATCATCGAAACGCAGCAGTGCAGCTCGTACACACTCTGCAAGCTCTACTCTCTCTATCTCTCTCGTCTCATATACAACAGCCTGCACACACAGCTGAGTGTGTATGTGTGCGCATGCCGACGTGTACGAGTCTCTGATACTTGGCCATCTATATGTATGTGTGTGTGTAGAGAGTCGACGAGGCATCCGCGTCGGTGGCCTGCAGTGGTCCTGCAGCCAAAATTGCGAGCTCTGGCCTTTCGGGTGCGCGTGTTCCGCGTTTAAACGCCGCTAAAAGCGTATAGTTTACACGACAAGGCCGTCTAGTGATTTCTGCCATCTGCGCGCTTTAGAGGGGAGGAATGGGGGGTCGAGAGCTTAAGAGTCGTGGGATGATGAAACTGCCTGGATATATAGCTACCTATTTTTTTTTTTTTCAACCTCTCTCCTCTTTATTTCAGGCCTTGTTGGATAGAGTGGATGTAGAAAAAAGTTTATTTATTTTTTTTTTTTATATACGGGTACTTTTACTCAATTTAGAGATCGTCTTCCAAATGATCCCTTGCAAAGTGAATATAGGCTCTTGATACATTTAATACGTTATAGATTTTATGCTTTAATATTCGCCGCGTGTTCGTTAATGCCGTGCGCATTGTGATTAATATTAATTCGTATACAAAAGGGCACTCGATATATATAAATGAAGAAAACGATCGCTTAAGGCTCGCTTACAAGCTATAACGTTAAGATTACAAACAGAGTTAATCCATCATTGTAAAACACGAGATCTAACGAACATTATAATATTTGATACAAACTCACGCGAACCTCTCAAAGTCTTATTTAACTAATCTTCCCGATAAAGCTCAAATCTAACAGTGTCGCACATGGCATGCTTCAGCGAAAACCTCCTCGTACACTCGTGCTATTTTAAACAGTTGCTAATTCGAATTGAAACCGCCCATCAACGCGATAAATCAGGCCGCACTCTTTAAACCAAAAAAAAAGGTAAAAATATCAGTCGAATAATGACAACATCCTCTCGGCAGTGAAAATTTATTTCTCTATCCGCGTGGACACTCGGTCGAGCTTCAGCACGCGCAGCTCGCTATACGCGGCCCCTCGTGTCTCCAATTCTATCGCGCGTCGTTGCGCCCTGTTTTACGCCGCTGCTCCTTCATGCGAACGCGCACTAACTGCATAGCTCCTCTAACCTCCCTTCCCTTCTCTCATTCTCTCTCTCTCTCTCTCTCTCTCTCTCTCTCTCTCTCTCTCTCTATCCGCTTGCGCACGCGTATATATAGCGTAGAATAACGAAATCGTCGTGGCGAGCTCGTAAATATCGCTCGTTACACGGACGAGAGGAGCGCCAGGTGGACGCGCTTCAACTGCCTCGCAAACGCGAATCCCTTCTCTCCCTTTCGACTGCTTCCGTTCTTCTTTTTCGGCCTCGTTGCTCTCGCCGCTGCCGGCGCTCCCGATTTATAGCGAGCGCGGAGCTCATTTCAACGGTGAATCTATGTGTACTCGGCGAACAATTAGATTTCGCGCGATAGTTGACGACTTGCCGAATAACGAGAGCTTTGGCTGCAGACTTGCGATTGATTTGCTGGGAACATTGATTGCGGTTGTTGGAATGATTGGTTGTGAGAAAGTTTTGGGAATCGCTTGAGGTAAGCTTTGATAAACAGTCGAATGACGAAAATTCTTATTTGAAATGCCCAACAAGTTTTATGCTTTAAGAGGATGTCGGAGCATCGCCTCTCCTCAATAGTTCGTAGTTCCAAGTTTTTGGAAAAACGATAAGTCCAATAAACCTCATATTGCACAGAATAATTAATTATAGTTAGCACTAGGGTACCTAACTCTTAATATTTCTTAAAATTATAAATAAAAAAAGTTACACGCAGCAATAGGCATATCCATAATTTTAAGGTTAACTTTCAATGAATAAACACCTCTTACTAGTTCCAAGTTTTTGTAAAAACGATAAACCATAAC